>JAQGAN010000578.1:0-10219 GCA_034697745.1 Nothrus palustris
TTAATTTTGATTGATTTGATGTATTGAAATAACAATTTTAGCCTATTTTTGAATGGTTTTAAAATAATACCCGAAAAAGTTGTCTCTTATTTGTAATTAAGCGAAAGTTGAACGTGCAATAATGCAAAGTTTTTCTCCTTATCGGGACTTATCAAACACACATGTAGAATTGAATGTGAAGCAACTCTATGTAGTAGTGTAGAGCCTGACCCTGCTCTTCAAATTATCTTAAGCAGATTGATGTTTATGTCTAACATTATTCAGAATGCAATCCATTTGGATGCATATGAATCAGAGTGAGGAATAATATATAAAAATATTGTACCGGTATGTTAGCTGTCTCTCTCTTAGCCATGCATTATGTATTAGGGTTTCAGTGGTTTGTGTTACAGAGTAAGTCAATTAATTCTTATATTATATATATTGTGTACAGTTAAAGATGGAATATTATTCTTTGGTAACTTAGAAATTATTATTATTATCTTTATGCTCAAAAATTCAATCTTTTATAAGGCTTAGAATTAAGTTTAAAGCTCCAATCTTTTGCTTTTATGCTTAGGTTAATACTATTTTCAAAGTAAAGTAATTCACTTTAAGACATTCTCTAAAAACAAAGCTTATAAAAATGTTTTGCTCAAAACTATGCTTTTTATGCAAAGAAAATTTTTCGATCTTTATATACATAGTTAATATTTACTATCTATATATCATATGATATTTGGTGTTTATTGAGAGAGAGAGAGAGAGAGAGAGTGAGAGAGAGAGATTTGTAGTGGTAAGTGTTGTTCACATCTTATAGGCTTCTGCGCAGTAGTATTTGTTCGTATGCCTACATTTTGTTTTGTAGTCCGAGTGAAAACAGTGTACAAAAATATATGTATTTTGTATTAGAATTGATATTATATTTAAAATAATAAGAAAACTCGGACGAGGATTACAATTGAATTAAGAATTGGATGCAGTTTTGAAATTATGCACTTATTATATGTGAAATAATGTGTGATATTTACTGATGAATTGATTGAAAGTCTGATACAATGCATGAAATGGTATAACGATTTTTGTTTTGTCCCTCAAATGAAAAGAGCCTTATTTGAGATGAAATGCATTTGTGGCTCACTTTGAGTTCGCTTTGAGTTAAAGACATATTTTGGTTGAGTTTCTGTTGGTTTGGGAGTGGCATCACTTCCATCACTTCCATCACTTCCATATTAAACATTATTATTTTAATTCACCTTTTAATCAGTTTTAATCATTGAACAACTGGTAAGTGATTTGTAATGAATTTTTGCATTTTTTACAAAAACATTTCAATCTCAATATTGAGTCCAAAGTATAGCAGATTTTCCTATCAAACAAATCAGACCTTATTTTAAAGCATTCGTAACATTCATAGCATTGCATTCACTTTACAATTCATTTATTTAGAAAATATTTCCACATTTTATACATTTGATCAATAAATCATTCATTAATAAATCATTCATTAATAAGTGATTTATTTGTTTGTTTTCATTAATTGTTTGACATTTATATTCATTTGTAATCAAAACAAAGAAGTCGTCGATTATTGTAATAATAATAAAATAGTAATAAAATAGTATAATAATAGTTAACAAAAAATTATTAATATTTTATTTAATGATAAGACAATTGTCGACGATTTCTACGAAATAGAGCTTTGAATAAATTGAAGTAAAGATAATGAAAGACTTGTATGAGTGCTATCTCTCATTGGTTTGATTGGTTGTGAGAAGTCTTAGTCTTCAGTCTTCACTGCATGTGTCGGGAAATGTATATAAAGAAAGAAAGAGAAGCAATACTTTATATTATATGATATTTGTGTTATCGGAATCGCAGAAAACCATTCAATTGAGTGCAATGACAGCTGTGACTCGTGAACCACTACGGCTCGGCTTCGATATGAGGCAGGCTTGGGCTCCGACTGAGTCCAACAGCTTTGGTCCCAATCCTACACCATTCACAATAGATTGAGTCCAATTGAGTGCTGTGTTGTGCAGC
This sequence comes from Nothrus palustris, assembly GCA_034697745.1. Taxonomy (NCBI): domain Eukaryota; kingdom Metazoa; phylum Arthropoda; class Arachnida; order Sarcoptiformes; family Nothridae; genus Nothrus; species Nothrus palustris. Next base: position 2,023 of record JAQGAN010000578.1, read on the forward strand.
TATAGTCCGCTCTCTGCGTCTCTCTATCTCTCATTTAATGCAGTCCTGACTCTCACTCACTCGTCAGCACAGACTTCAGTACAGAGTTTAGTACAAAGTTTAGTACAGACTTCAGTACAGAGTTTAGTACAGACTTCACAACTATTATAGCATACAATATGAGAAGCCTTTGTGTGAAACCATTCTCAATAACGTATGAAACCATACAAAGAATATTTTATTCGTTCTCTCCTTAAATTTGATGAGACTTTTTATCACATAATAAGAATCGCTTTCCTTAATGTTGAGCAGAATCTGACTATTAATGAGTTTAAAATAGATTATTAGATAAAAGTATTAACAAATAAAATAAGATAATGAATGTTTGATTAGTTATTATTGATGTGAATTTTGTTAAAATAGGTCTAAACATCTGATTTGGTGTTCAATGAAGAATCAGTTATTTATTGAATTGAATCGGTTATTGTGTTTAAATAATTTTGTGAATGTATGCAAAACTGGCAAATAGTAAACAAATGACTTCTTCAAGTGGTCTCCTATTGATAGGTGACCACAAAGTATATCAATGAAAGAGAATAGCAGTACGGATGGCCACCGCGTACGGGTGGCTATAGATCATAATAAGGGTATCAGTTGTAATAATTCAAACAATCAATTAATTGAATCAATTAAAGGTCAACAACAGTCACTCGACCATAACAGTCCATCACATTCATCACCATCTGCTTCGGTATCACTTTCATCGACTGCGTTAGCTTCTAATACGTGTTCACCAACCACTTCGACATCACAGACAATACCAAATCGTTCATCAAATACTAGTAGTAATAGTTTAAAGAATTCGTGCGCAACCACTTCATCGGCAGCTAATAATATTCCAACAACTAATCCAAGCGCTACTAATTTTGACGACGACTACAACGAATGGGAACTCGGAATCGGAGATCTTATTATTGATTTAGACGCAGATATTGAACGTCAAACCAACGAAAAAAGTGGTCAACAAAACGGAACTGTGAATAACATTAGTGGTAGTAATACTAAAAATATTAAAACTAATTGCGAATCAATTAGCGGATTAACTAATTTAATAGAGAACAAGAGTGTCACGACTTGTTCTTCAGCAACAACTACTACAACAGCAACGACAACACCAACAACAACAGTGATGTCTAACTCAAAATCAACGCGTTTGGGGATTACAAGCGGTGCTATCAGTGGTGGAAGCAATGTGTCCTCATCTGCATTATCCTCCAACCCCCACCACCACCACCATCACCACCACCATCATCATCACCACCATTCAAGCCTCTCGTCGGGCAGTTCTTCGTCATCTTCGTCTTCGTCGTCCACTTCAGGCTCATCTCAATCGACGCCTTCAGTCGTGTCTGCTGTTGAACATCAGGCGACTGTTGACAAAGGACTTAAAATGAAAATTAAGCGCAAAAATATTGGCGGCAAGTCTTCTGAGGCAAAACACGAAATCGTCTCTTCAGATATAAGTTCAGCAAAATATATATCATCTATAGATCACAGCATTGGTAGTGTCAGTAGTGGCAGCTCTAAAGTGAATTCTAGTAATAGTACTTCTAGTATTCATAATCAGGGTATGAATAGTAGTAATACTGGTAACACATCTTCTGTGATTTCTTCATTATCATCATCTTCGACATCAACAGACTCTAAGTCATCAAAACATTCAAATAAAGGACGGAGTGGTAGTCATAGGGATAAAAAGGATAAAAATCGTGATAAGGATAAGAATAGTAGTGGTTGTGGTACTAATAGTAGTAGTAGTAATAGTAGTAATAGTAGTGGTAGTAGTAGTGGTGGAAGCAGTTGTTCCAGCAATAAAAGCAACACATCTTTATCATCAACCAAATTGACTACAAATCCTAATCAAAGTGTTTCATCCAATGAAGTGAATGGCTCTGCTGTCAATTCAACGCCAACTAATATTAGTTCATCAGTTAAGTTAACGACAAGCCATTCTTCTACTCATTCTTCTACTCATTCTTCAGCCAATTCAACATCAAATATCAACGGAAGTGCACCGATCTCTCGACTGCCCTCCACTTCAAACACAAATCCATTGTCTTCGAGCACAATCACTTCAATGCCAAACATAACATTGAAGTATTCCTCCGCATCACTTAATCCAACTGTGATTCTAAGAACTGATGAACTCTCCAAAAATATTCCAACGCCTTCCAAAAAAATTAAAGTTGAAAAAGTAAGGATTAGTTGACAATTATTATGATTAAGTTGACAACTATTAAATTTATCAGAGATGTCCAAAGGGTAGAGTAAAGTGAGGGAGGGCTTAACTTTTTAAAAATGGAATTTGGAATGGAATGGAATATTAATTTGATTTAATAGCCTTTTTCAGATGCAAAAATGACCCCCGAGAATAAAAATGAGATAATGCCCACTGCGACGCCATTTCGCGGTAATCACATCGTGTTATCGTTCAATGGCAATGACTGCTCGATTTTCGTATAATTCGAGAGTCGCTTTTGAATGTTTAAATCGTTTTCGAAAGTCTTTTGAAGGCGTATTCTAAGAATTTTTGAATATTTTAAAGGATTTTCAATATTTGAAGCGTTTTTTATAAGGGTTTTGATCGTTTAATGAGTTTTCAAAATATACCCTCCCTTTGGGCGAATTTTTTATTCTACCCTTTATTCCCTTGAGCTGAAAGAGCTGGACATTCCTCAATATACATATCGATACAGTATATATCGTAATAATAACGCGAACTGCACTCTGTGCTGACATTTTGTTTATGACAAACCCTAATGCAGTCCAATTTTCAATGTTCGCTAAATTAATGTTTGCAAATAATTAACATATTTTGGTTTAGATTATTATATATTATTTGAATCATTAATTTTATTTCTGCGACATTTAGGCTGAGGAAAGTATTTCTGCGACGAGAGATACTGGAACTTCGACTAGCATTGGAACCATTACAGAGCCCGACTGTTTGGGTCCGTGCGAACCCGGAACGAGTGTCACTTTAGAAGGAATTGTTTGGCAGGAGACTGAAGGAGGTATACAATAACTGATTTTATTATAATAGACTCAATTTTAGTTCTATTCAAAATAGTAAGAAATGGTATTTAACGCTTTTATTTTATCAAATAATAGGTGTTTTAGTAGTGAACGTCACGTGGAGGGGGAAGACATATGTGGGCACTTTGTTGGACTGCACTAAACACGATTGGGCGCCCCCCAGGTTTTGTGAGTCGCCCACCAGTGATATCGAATCAAAGACTAATAAAAATAGTAGAGGCAAACGATCGCGTTCTAACATCAATACAGAGACCACTACTGAGAGCAGAACAGTTCAAAGTAAGCTCCGAAATGGCAAAGGAAGGAGAACTGCAAACTCGGGCTTCACAGTGCCGGCCAGTCCTGCAAAAAGTGATAGCAGTGCGCCCTCCAGTTCAAAGAGAAAGGGCAGACCCTCTGATTTGGAATTAAGTCCTATCAATGACAATACGAGTAGTAACAGTAATAGTAATACTAATACTAATACTAAAGGAACTAAAAGGAATAGATCTCAAACACGCAATACTCCACTATCGAGTACATCGAGTGAACCGAACACACCTTTACAACAACCTTCTTCTCCAGTATTGATCGAATGTCCGGAACCAAACTGTAGCAAAAAGTATAAGCATATCAATGGACTCAAATACCATCAAACACACGCTCATTGCAATAGTGAACCAAATGTGAACTCTTCTGATGGCAATGCAAATAAAGATGGAATGGCGTCTGACAATGAGGACAACAATCTGGACTCAATAAGTTTGCCCTCAAGTCCTTCCAATAAGATGACAGCTGAGGAATTCACGAATGAACTCAACGAAAATATTGGTTCAAATCTTTCGACATTAGCTTCGGTTGCAATTAGCGATTCGAATGAAATTAATAAAAGCGATTTGTCTTCCATTAGTGCTAACGTTGACGATAACACTGAGAAAACCAATGCTATCAAATTTTCAGGATTACCTGCGAGTTTGCAATCATTTGGGAATATTGTCACTCCAAGTACCACCAGTACTATTATTACCACAAATACAGCTACTTCTACTACTACCTCATCATCACTTGCAAACAGTGCCAATACATTCCTAGTCTCTTCTCAATCTTCTACTATTATTGATCAGAATAGTTCTGATCAGTTGAACACTAAAATCGACAAATCAAACGACGCAAATAGGATTAAAACTGCAGCCACCGGATTAACGCTCTCTGTCAGGCCTTTAGTTCCAATTTCGGCAATTAATAGTGGAATAATTGCCGCGACTTCTAATCTAAAACCAATTCAACCCAAACCAACAATTCTTGGAGAACCCAATACTATAAACCCTTCTCTCGAAAGTCTTAAAAAAGAAAAATCAAAGCATAAAAAGAAGAGTAAAGATAAGGACCGAGAGCGCGAACGCGATAAAGATAAGGAGAGAAAATCTTCAAATAGCAGTTCATCAGTTTTATCGACTCTGAACAATACTTCTGTTGTTTCTGATCCAAAATTTGTGACAAAATCAATAGAATTGCCCAAAAACGAATCTGAAATGAGTGAAGTGACAGCAATCGCTTCTTCATCATCTTCTGACACAACGGCAGCTAATACTGAAATCTTTTCTAGTGTTGAATTAGTGAACACTTCTAATACTTCTAGAGCTTTGAATCCTGAGCTGACTTATAAAAACGCAAATTCTCCAAATAGTTCAATGATTCGCACGAATAATGTTCAGGAATCAGATATTACAGAAAATAAAATGAGTGCAAGTGATGCGTCCATTGAGAATGTGCGAAGTCCTGCATATTCGGACATTTCTGATGCGAACGACACCACAACTGCTATCGAACCAAATGAAATCGAAAATATCGATAAACCGGAAGATAGTCTATCAGTGGATAGTTCTAGTGTTGATATTTCGAACCAGAGTTCACCCAATTTCAGGCTCTACCCCTATTTCAATCAGTCTCAATACCTATTGCCAGTCGGCTCTTCCAATTCGGACTCTCAGAGATCTAGTCTTCAGGAAAGCACTAAAAACAACGAAACAGACTTTTCGAGAAGCGCCAGCTCTAAACGGCCGCGCGTGAACTCTGATCAAAGTGAGAAAAGTCGTGCAGAAGATTCGGCGACTAATGTAAAGAATATTGCAAATGCTCCTCCATTGCCATCAAGTACTCCACCGGAACCGATACATGAATTCGCATCAGTGACGCAGTCGTATCCGTACGCGTACTCATATATGCAAAGATATCCCGGCTATTCAATAGACCCGACCTATCACATGCATTTGCTCGCAACTGATCCGCACTATAAAGAGCAGTGCGAACGCTATTTAGATCAGGAAAGGATTTTTAAGGAACAACAACCAGACAATAGAGACACCACTAATTTGAATAGTAAGGAAAGGCATAATTCTGACAACAATAAAGTGCATTCGCCACAAATCAATAAAGGCATTGATTCCGCATCGAAGCAGTCGTCGAGCAAATCAACCGCAAATATCAGACCTTCGTCTCAACCTTCCAATAGTTCAGTTAAGAGCGAAAGTTTTGATTCAACTCCTCTTTCAACTAATATTAAGGAAAAGCAAAGCGAAAATCGACAAATTTTAAAAGAAAACATAGAACTCAAATCCCAAATGGATGCGCAAAAGAGCAGACATAGCAGTCAAACGACTCATCAGAACCTGTCATCGAATACATTCGATCCCTTATTTGAAAGGCATAGAGAAGAACAGGCAAAACGTTATTATATGGAGAGTTTGATAGAACATCAGTCAAAATCAGATATTGATTCTCATTCAGGTTCAGCCATAGGTCCGCCGCCTCTTCTCAAAGACAGTACACATCGCAGTAAAAGCGAGTCGACGAAGTCTTCATCCTCAGGATCGAGTCATAAGCACTCTTCAGTGTCTCCCTCGCAGTCTAGTCCGAAAGGAAGCTTAACCACCACTACGTTGTCATCAAAAGAGTCTTCAAAGAGAGATAAATCAGTCGATGAAAAAGACGATAAAAGCAAAATTAAGTTAAAAGAAGAAGGAGTAAAGCCAACAATGGAGACCACAGGCCCACCCCCTCCGCCCACAAATGGCTATTATTTTAATCCGTCTTATTTGCCATCCCATCACTTCTCTCCAATGGCACCTTTCGATCATTCGCATCCAATGTTTCGCGCGGGAGCTATCAGTCCAGTAATGATGGGTAACCCCTATTCAGGAGCGGCACAGTATCTCCATCCGCAGCTGCGATATCATGTCGCGCCCCCGAGTCCTATCGGCTCAATGGAAATGTCGAGCGCACCACCACTTCCTCCTTCTACACATTCAAATGCTGATCCTTTGAGCTCAAAAATACATTCCAACGCTCCCACACCTAAAAGTCTTGATTTATTACATCAGGTCTCACATTATGGACCGCATAAAATCCATGAACTACAAGAACGAGCACTTATATCTCCAACGGCTGCGACCAGTGGTCCCCTCCATCTTCAGCCTCCTTCTAAGTCAGTCTCTGGCAGTTCTATAGCCCCCCCGACCGGCAAATCAATGGGTTCTGTAGTTTCTGATTCTGCTTTGTTGAGTCCCGGAAAAGAAGACCCGTCTTCAGCAGACCGTCAACGCTCACCCCCTCCACAAAGACATCTTCACACTCATCATCACACGCATGTCGGTGTCGGATATCCTATTTATGATCCCTATAGTGGTGAGTCATGGCTCCTGAGTAGTGATTAACTCATTTAAATTAACACTTTGAATACAATGCATGCAATCCTGAAGTCGTATTTCCTATTCCTTTCGAAATCTATTTGTGAAGCCCTCCTTTGGGGACTTCCTTGAAGTTAGTTTTGGTAAAGTTTTAAAAATCTTATTATATTATATATCATTGCGTTTTTAGTAACACAACCAAATTGGAAACAAGCACAGAGTCAAAGACATCTCTCTTATAGGATTATGGTATGACTTATGATATCTTTCAAATAAGTTAATGATAATGAGCAGGCAATTCGGTCGACTCAAGTAGAGCTTCACAACTTCCTCAAAAAAGTGCTATTACTCACTATTGATAGGATTCAGTTGAAGTCATTACTACTTTCGCTGCCTATCATTACATGTGTAAATCTTCAATAAGTTCTGTTCTCAATGAGATTCTCAGAAAATCGACACTTATTTTATAGTTTTAACTTTCGATTAAAGCCCATCCGATTGAGTTAAATAAGCGCTTCGATCAAAGCTATAAACTTTACAAATAATTGACATTTTCGTCAAAATTTATTGAATAAGCATTTTTTGCTCGAAATTTTCTGTGACGATTCATGTTTGCAATGCATTGAAGAACTGCCGAACTAAATGTCGATTTACTAATCGTTATCTTATTTTAAATAAAATGACTTAATTGTTAAATTTATCCTTTTTTTACAGCAATGATAGTAAGTCATAGCCATCATTCAACCGCTGCCGTTGCGATGCATCCATTCGTTCCAAAATAGTTACATAAAATCATCATACGATTGAATCATGAAATGTGGAAAATATATCACTTATTTATTGAAAATCATTTAATATTTAAATTGGTAGCGTATGTAATAAATTCACAATTAAATTGTTCTTCAATACAATTGCAGTATAAAGTTTTTTTATAGAAGAACTCTCTGGTCTCTCTCATCATGACTTGTGTTACTCTATTTCTAATATATTTTGAGTTCTAACACTGATTTTCTCTATCTTTAGGCTTTTCTTGCAGTTATCTCTCGTTTATATCTCTTGTATGACTTGGAAGTCAAACTATAACTCATTTCTGCCTCCAATTGTTAGCTCTTCTCTGACTTACTCTTCTCTGACTCTTACTCTTCTCTTATCTTTAGTTAGTTTTAAATTATGAAAACAGAAAACATTGCGTTAACGCCAACCATATTAATGAGAGTTGATATAATTTTGGTGTTATGAGTGATAATAATTGTAAAATTGTATTATCGCATACCTTAACCTTATTTTTGATATCGAAAAATTGATTAATTAATAAATAGTAATGTATATTATAAGTTGGTTATCTTAAAGAAGAACCAGTATTTTTATCCCATAACACAAATTGAGATGTTTTATGTGCCTCTCTTTTATTTATTGTGCACTCGATTCTTATATATATTATCTGTTTTAATAATAGG
>JAQGAN010000579.1:0-10213 GCA_034697745.1 Nothrus palustris
TATATACACTTAAACATCTTAAGCACGAGACAAATAAAGTACTGGTTTATTAGAATTTCAGATTCAACAGCACTTATATTGTTTCTATTATTATCAATAGTTATTTTATTAGAAGTGTTCCACTTGTGCTCTACTTTTCATGAGACAAATTCTCAATTTTTGTATTTACAGCTGTTGTCTATGTTATGCTTTTTGTTTTGCTGAGAATGTTGTGGGTTATTGTCAATCGAGAGGTGTTAGGGTTGGGGTTGGGGTTGGGTCCGAATGTTGTGAAAGTGAGTCACAGATAATATTCATGAATAGTTCCCACTCTGTATACAAAGCTTCCAAAAGTGAAAACAAAAATAAACGAATGATCAGAAAATGTGGTGAATGTGTAGGACGTAATAATACAGATTGGACTGAATGCAAACTGAATAGAGAGTTTTGATAAGAAACCATAAGTTAGTTTAGGCTTTGGTGTAAACTTATTTTTGTGCAACTGCTTTAGATTTGGTATCGACTGCTGTCATTAGTGAGGCTTTAGAGTTGAGTAGAGTTGAGCACTACTTAATGGTTGGTCGGGGTCCACAAGGGAAACACAGCCTGAGCCTTATTTCAAGCGTTAATTGATTGAACGCAACTTCCATTTAACACATAAGTGTAATTCAGGATTGGATTGTAGGCGATGGCAAATGTGTAATGGAAATTGTGATAATTGTGATGGTTGTGATGGTTGCGATGCTCTCACAAATCAGATCCCCGATAATGTCAATCAGTATTAAGCAGTTTGTTATCATGAAGTCATATATATAATTGGCTTTCGAATCAATTGTAAAGAATTCTCAAAAACTTCATAATAGAATTGATTGAACTCATGTTCGGCAAAATAACGATTTAATTCTGATATTTTATTTGGAAAGAGTCTTGTCGTTAGTGTTAGGTTAGTGTTAGGTTAGCATTAGGTTAGTGTTTGTGGTTATAAATTATAAGTTCAACAAAATACTAAAGCGTGAACTGACTCGTAAAAAGAAAGCCATCAAACTTAATGATACAATTAGGCTTTCAAATACCTGAAGTCTTCTAAACTAATAATCTCACGGCTGAGCACTTTCTATATTAGACTTTTCTGTGATGTTTTTATTTCAAACAAACATATCATATCATTTGTCAGATGTATTCAAAATATTACTGATCAGGGGATTTGTCTAATAAATGCCAGTACTGTATGTCTGCAATTATAGTGTACTATAAAATTGCATATATCTAATGAAAATTTTTTAAAGATGTTGGTTTTATTGGTTTGATATAACCTTTTGTTCATCTTTTGATATATTATGCTATAGTTATAAAACATGGATGGAATTTTTTTGATTACGAACTTGGAAAGTATTCCGAAAACTGTTAGATTATATTTATAGCAGTTTACAATTCTGTAAAACATTCATTACATGTTTTTGTGTATCAAATTACGCAGTGGCGCAGCCAGGAATTTGCTTTTGGGGGGGGGGGGGCTTCATAAAAAAATTATTATCTACATTTGACAAGTTAGTTTGTATTGTACTAAAAGTAGCGCAATACAATATTTAATAACAATACAATATTCATTTTGCTTGCTTTTTGCTGCAGTAAACTTTCATTAAAAGCGATCAAATATTCTCGATGGGATCCAAGGGGGGGGGGCTACAGCCCGGTAGCCACCCCCTTGGCTGCGCCACTGGTGTATCTGTTGTGTATTACATACCTGACTGGCAAAAGAGACTTAGACTGCACTCTGTAATAGTCACTCGAATATATATCTCTAGAAAGACCGAAATCAGAAATCTTAACAGTAAGATGTTCTCCAACTAAACAATTTCTTGCAGCTAAATCTCGATGAACGTAATGATGACCCGCAAGATATTCCATTCCTGCAGCTATTTGTGTGGCGACGTGAAGGAAATCTGGTATTTCTAATATATGAGCCGATCCGTCTTCATTACAGTTCGACACATCAGAGCGCGGGGAATGACAGATCAGGTATTCGTGAAGATCTCCTTTTGACATATATTCAAATAGCATAGACATTGGTTCTTCTCTAATACAAACTCCTAATAAGCAGACTATATTTGGATGCTGTAAATCCGTCATTAATTCTGCTTCGCGGCGAAAGTCTTGCTGAGTCTTTGAAGTTGCGTTCTCTTTGAGTGTCTTTATGGCAATTGGTATTATAGCGCCGCCGGTCATTATCAGTTCTCCTCTATAGACTTTACCGAAAGCCCCTTCACCTAACTCTTGCACAAAACGAATCGCACTCATTGGGTATTCAGTGACGCGATTAGTTTGCTGTCTGTGAGGAAGCAATGCATTCATTTCCAAATTATTTTGTCCGCGACTCCTTCTTGAGCTATTTGTACTCAAAGCAGGACTGGCTAGTGTTCGACTAGTCTTTGTGCCATTCATTGATAGGGGAGTTGAGGGCTTATTTCGATTTCGACGACGAACACAACAAATGCATAATATAAGCAGAAATAGCGCGACTGCACCAACACTTGGAGTCAAAATATACCACCAAAAGTATTGATCAACTGTAGGGAATAATGCATAAAATAGTGATAAATCGCAAAGTAATGCATCATCTATTTGTCAAACACTATTTGAATTTCAACGAAATCACTATAACTATTGGAGCAGAACTCATACGGATATTCATGTCTATAGTCATAAATTCTGGATAACAAGTCAATCAATACTGTCTGAATCAGAATTGTAAACATGCGATAAATAAAATTCTTACAGCATTTGGGAAGATCACAATACTCTTTTCGAACTTCTGGGTCGTGAACGAAACACCAGGGCTGAGATTCCATATTTCCAGGATTTCGACAATAATTGTGACCACCAGTCAGTTCAGGATAATCTGCAGTTCTTAAGAAAATCTGATGACTCCAATACCCGCATTCGAGTCCGGATACAGTACGCGATGCAATGCCTCTATAATTATCTCCAATTTCATTATAACACGTATGCTCTGTTGACAAAAACACATTTTCTTTAACACAAATCATTGTAAATACTTTAATATTCTTAAAAATATCGAAAGGCTGTTTTCAAAGTCTATAAATCATATAAGAATGCGATCCAATAGACAATAAAAAGCAATTCTGTTATTTTATTGATTCAGATCACATACCGTGTGAAACTTGAACCGTATTAGGAATTCCTAATCGAACGCAATTTTCGCTTTCTTTGGATCCAATCGGCGGAAGCTCTTCACAAGCGGGCAGTATATGTGCCTGACCTATAAGTGGATGCTTTTTGGCAATGGTGTACTCCATTCTGCAAATGTTACTTTCAAGTACTTCACATTCGTCGCGGCAAACCTTTTAAGAGTACACAAGACTTAAGTTTATAGAGAGTAAAGATGCGAATCAGCTATAATTGAATTATTCTAAACAAAAAACAGTAACTCAAAAGAGATTGCAAATGGAAAATGCAAAACAGTCTGACAAACTATTTTCTTACAAGTATAGTATAAGTTAGTGTATGAGTTAGTGTATGAGTTAGTGTATAAGTTAGTTGAATCTATAACTTATTGCCCAAAAAAACTATTGTATTTCACTTAACATTATTCAATGCATAACTTAGAAGAAGAAACATTAAGATAATAGGATTTAAGACTGTTTTATAGCAACAAAAGTAATATTAAACAAATAATAAATCTTATGCTACTATTAAATAAACAGAAAATTGGTTAATCTTTAGAAATACACGAGAAGTAAATGTAAATATCGGATTTAATTTATGAACTCCTCATTGGTATAAAAATAAATTCTGTCGTTCATATAAAAATTGGGCCGTATTGTGAATTTGCTAACTGATGGCATTTCTTTCATTCTTCAGTCTCGTAAGATTGAATAGAGTTTTTATTTATTTGGCATTTTAAAGGCAACGGCAGGGGATCTTATTTCAGAATTTAGAAGTATCTGTGATAGTGTATCAAATTAAACAGTTACTATGGCTTCACATCAATCTATCTCTGTGGGGAGTTTTCTATTCATACTTTCTCTTTCTAGTCTTAATGATGATCTCATGCCTTCTTCTATAAGAATATATACTTCAAGAGCAATATAAGACATTTCTTACGTTAGCCTTAACTTAAGTAACCGTTGCATTGAAACTATACAAGAATAAGCTGGAGGTCGATAATGCCCGGAAATATGAGCGCAATTCGTGCTAAACTCAAGTTTACGGTTTGAGTGCATCCAAAAAGAATCAAATCTCTCAAACAAATGATTGGGAGGTATATGAAAACATAATTTGATAAAGAAATCATTTCCTACTTCGCACGATTGAGAATCATTTGTAATAATTCAACAGAAAAGTTTTTGTTGTTAATACTCAAGTTTATAATGTTATTTGATTGCATACAGATTTCATAGATATCAATATTTTAGTAGTCAAGCATTTGTAAAGTAAGCTTTAATAGTAGGCGTATTTACTTCGATGGGATTTATTAAATATTAATCAAATGTATCCTCCTTTTAAGCTTCCATTAATTAATAAAAGGATCATTTTTTTTGTTTCAAACAAAGTAAATAATTATTATATAATCTTTTCTGTTATAATGAAATTCATTATTGATTTAAAACAGCATTAAATGACATACAGTATAGAATTAATCTTTTAAGATTTACTATAATATCCGGTATATAACTATTATGTCTATATTGTATATCCTTATAAGAAAATAATCCACGTTATTGTTATAAATGAAAGAATTCAATTTATAAAGCAATTTATGTAGGCTTTACTGAAATCTAAAAATAAAATTTTCTAGTCTTTTAGTTATATTTCTCACGAAAGATGCGTTTGATAATTGCGTTTATTCAACAACAACAGCAAGTTATAAAGTGATTGAAAAATAAATATTTCCGTTGCATAATATGATTACCTGTCTTGGAGTTGGTTCGTCCAGATTGTCGTCACACAACGGGAACGCGAAGAAGCATAACGAAGAAATGGCATATCGATGGCATTGAAGTGAGACGTCATGCGAGGTTGCGATTACAGTGAAAGCTGCCGCCAACTTCTCTTCCATATAGCCCTGGCTGGTCATTGAGCGAACAAATATGGTTCGATTCTGAATGAATTGCGAACACGTAACCCCCCGATACACCTGACAGAATCCTTCTCCATTCTCCATTGGCTTATCATCGCTAATACTCGGGAGGCTATAAACAACAAATTTTTTCATTTGTAATTTTTTCAAACAAAGCCCTTTTGTTTGGGATAACCTAAAGCTGTCTTTGCAATGATTTTGCAATGAAATAAATAAATCTAATACTAAAATAATAACCATTAACTTGAGCTATAAAACTGTAATTATTCAGAATTAGAAAGCATTAAAGGCATCTCATGTGTGCTCTAAATTGCTTATCTCATCGATTTAGAGCTAAACATTGAGACATAACTTGAAAAAAGAAGTTTTATGCAATTGTAATAGACTCACCACTCATTAGGAAAGTTTTACTATTGAAATACATAATACATTAGTAATGGTAATTGTATGCGCTTGTGGGCTACAAATTGAGATATTTAGCTTAACCCAAAACCATGTTTCATAAAACCAGAATATAATTGAAACAAGGTTAGAGCATAATAGACTCCAATAAAATTTCTTCGCAAAGCTTTTGTATCGATGAACAGCTTTATTCTAATATAAAACTCACGCATATATTACCATCTATTCATTTAATCATACAATGGGTTGAGTATTATTCAAGTCCGTCAGTTGCGTGATATTGAGAATAGTAATAGTGAACATTAATCTATCATTGTGTATATGCAGCTAATATCTCATTCAACACTAGAAATTATGCACTTTCTTAAGCATAGTTGCATTTAATATTACAATAAGGTCTCCTTTATCTATTCTGTGCTGCCATAATAGCCATTACTTTATTTTCTCCTATTTTGCAAATTTTGATACAAGTTTTAGCTAAAATGATCTCATTTATGAAGTGCTCAAAATGATACCAACTTAGAAGAAGCTCATCTTCATCTACATTGTTTAATCATAATAATCAATGGCTACTAAACTAATAACAAACATAAAGTATATTTAAACAAATAATGCATTTGTAATCATAGGCAAAACGAGAAATGAATATAAGGAAATCATTAGAAGAGTAAGAGCTTAAGGCAAACCTTATGTTCATCGCTTGATTTAATACTTCATTTTGATCATCACTTAGCAAATCCTCAGCTTCAACAAAAATCGTGATATCAGAATCATTAACGGCACTTATGGCAACTATCAATGGATTTAATATTACAAAACTAATTGACAAGAATAAAATCGAGTCCATGAGTATGTTTAACGCCATTTATATGATGGCAAAAGGGAGAGTTTACGGACTAGTAGCATAACCTTTTTGTTGTGTATTTTCGCCAATGCTTCGATTGTGAGGCAACACAACCTTCACTACAACATCACTCCACAGCTGCAATCATTTTTGGTGAATGAATGCCTGCGCAGAGCAGTTGTCACGCATTGAGAGGTACACAGCAAAGAGCGGAGAGAGAGAGAGAGAGAGGGATGGAGAGAGAGAGAGAGAGACCAAAAGAGAAACCAAAAGAGAGACCGAGAAAGAGAGAGAGAGAGAGCGAGAGAGACAGACAAACAGAGAGAGCGAGAGAGACAGACAGACAGAGAGGGCGAGAGAGACAGACAGACAGAGAGAGCGAGAGAGGGAAAGGCCGTATTTGGTGAAAGGCATGTGAATTTTAAATTTTCATAACACCAAAAGCAGATGGAATTGGGAAAGGAATAAAATAAGGTTTAGCGATAGACTCGACGAGTAGAATACAAATATAAAAGCACATTTGCCTCAACATCACTGACAACAAATACAAAGACAGTATATACTGCAACATATAATAGAAACTGGACTAATAGCTTATGTATCATCTGTTTTGTGCTAAACATGGAATGAGAGCTGGAGTAACACATTTCTAGTACATCAAAATAAATAGTAGACCACACTCTTGAGCGGTATTGAGTAATGATTACATGTGTGTTATATTTTTGATGTAATAAATACTGTTTACTGATGTATGAGATGTGTGGTATTTGGTTATGAATGATCTCAATAAATGATAAGAAAATTTTGTTTAAAAAGATAAACTTGGGTTTAAGCAAAATTTTTGGGTGACATTTAACTAGCTATAAGTTATTTGAAAATTTTTAAGTTTAAAGATATGAATAAATCTATAAATGTTGCTAAGGAGAAGTTAACATGATTTTCTGGGAATTATTTTCTTACAATAAATCATTTGATTTAATTGAGCACTTTTTTGGAATTTGTTTCTGACAAGAATTAGTTGAAAGCATAGGAATCTGTTTCGCTTCTTTCGCTTCTTTTTGAGTAACTGTTTTCTAAGAAACGTTTCAATTCAAGCCATACATCATTAAAGAGATTTTCACAAAACCATTAATGATAAAAATGAATTGAAGACCATATTATTATTGTACTCTTCGCACCATTTCATGACTATTAATCTTTTCGCTCTTCTGTATCTCACCCGAGAAAATCTCATCATAAAAAATAAATCATTGAATATCTTAGCACTTCTTTAGGAACGCTATTTATTCATAAGACTCGATTGATGACCACCTGCAATAACAGCAACGGCTACAACAACAACAAAACCTATTTCTCAAGAAAGAACTCAACAAATCTTTATATAGAAGTTTTGTTAAGTATAAGAATAATAGGCAAATATTCAGCAAAACAGCTCAAAACCCCAAAAACAGTCACTTTGTAAACAATCAACTTGTGATATGTAATACAATTCGCAAGAGCTTTGAGGCGTTCAGCTTAGTTGGGTTTCTACTGGAGGAGATCAAAACAGAAAGAAATGCGATCCTTCTCTACTTGGGTGAGATTGAGCTCAAGCAGTGTTTGACAGTGATAAGTGTCTGGTCATTATGCATGGACCTGAAATTGCATGGCATCACACGTTATACTAGTACTAAATAAATACTTCATGTTCAATGTTAAAACTTTGGCATATTTTCTCCCTCTTAGTTCATTGATCCGAGTGTTTAAGCTCTGACAGACTCGCAGTGTCAGCGTTTCGATCAATAACTAAAAATTTTAGGTGAAAAGTGTTGTTTAGTTGCCGACAGATGGAGAATTAGACATCGGACACTTTTCGACATCGGGCACTTTTAGACATCGGACACTTTTCGACATCGGGCACTTTTAGACATCGGACACTTTTCCTGACTTTGTTAGATCTTATTTTTACTTAACTTATATAAATCCAAATTAATAACCTATCAGTTTAATCAAAAATTATTTAAGCCTCGTTTTATTTCGAGGCGAAGCTAAAGGCTCTTTATTTGGTTTTCTGCGCTTTCACTTTGAAAATTGATTTCCAGCGATACTTCAGAATCAAATTTTCTAAAAAAATATTCATAATTATAAGAACTTTGCATCTATTTTAAACGTCACATTAATTATGATCGATTGCAAGTCAAACAAGAGTTTGATTTTGTTTATATTTCATATGTGACTATTTTTATTTCGAACACAAGTTTTTTATTCGTGACTTAAGTTTCAAGAAATCATTCATTTTGATGAACAAAAATAATTGATCCTTAAAAATATTATATAAATTACGATTTTTCTTATAGGTTTAAATTTATCTCAATTTAAATAATAAGCAAAAGTAAATTTTGCGAATTAAGTCGAGGGAAAAAACTTCAATTTAATAAGTTCTGCGCATTAAATCATTAAAAAGATAGACTGAGTTTCACTAATGATAATATATTTGATAGAGAAAAAAGAGTTTGTGGTCACAATTTTCTTACGCTTATGTTTAAACTTAAAATTTTTTTCCCTTACGAAGAACTTGCTCTGCAATTATCTTCTCCGCAAAATACGAGATGAAAATATTGTATAAGTATGAGAGCAGGCCTTAAGTTTCAACTTTCAAATGTATAACATGATGATCGCAACATACGTTACAGCTTCAACACTACTGATCTTGAGAGGGATTTTGATAGGAGGGGAAGCTATAAATGGGGGTTAGAATTGAGCAGAGATTCAGTACATCTTTCTTGTAAAGCCTAACCTTATGAAACTGTTTCTAAACTAAGTTTAAATGTTTTAATGAAGCCATCAATTATTGAGATTATTAGTTGAGAAAAATAATATCTAAATAAGACAAGAATTAGATTTAAGACTTATAAAACTTTAATGTGATTTAAGTCTAATTTGATGGCTTAGCAAATCAGTGATATAGGGAATGAAGTCTATCGGTTGAATGGAATACCTGAAAATGCTAAACAAATACTGAATGTGTTCGGGAGGAGCCAATCAAAAAGCGATTAAGGGGAGGATAAGGTAGTAATACAGTAGAGATATATCACAGATGGAAATGTGCTGAAGAAAGAATCAGCCGTCGGGATTTCGAATCCCAAATGCAATCATTTGCACACAAACTAGAAGTCTATCTGCAGACTAGCAAAAAAACAGAAGCGATTACTATTATGTCCAACATTTCATACGAATTGCTGCTAACAATGCTCTTACAGAGTCTCTAATCTCTTCAGAAGCTTTAACATTGATTTTAAATGAGACAAAAAATACATTATTAGACACAAAAATTTGTTTAATGAAATAAATTACTTCTAATAAAAGAGTCATTAACTCGTGTTATGAAAAATCAATACAATCTATTATAGAAAGCAAAGCAAAATATCATATTAATGAATTGGTGAATCTATTTATCTATTTTTTCATAGATTAAGTAATAAACAAAAAACAATCAAATTTATATTTATAATGAATCTATGTGTGATATGAACCTTATTTTAAGGATTTCAATAAATTATGAGTATCCTGTTCTTAAATTAGTCTCATATCAGCCCTTCGTATAATAAAATTGTTATTTTAGTTTCTCATTATATGTGCTTAAGATTTTTCTACTTTATTTGTAAGCTTTGTTTTTTCGCATAATGAATGAGATTTTTTTACTTGAGTGACAAAAACGCTTATATATTATACAAGTTATACATATTATATATCATACAAGTTATACATATATATATCATACGCTTATATATTATAGTATACAAGTATGCAAATTAAGAAATGAAATAAAATTTCCTCTTAAATAAAGCTTTCCAACTAATTATGAAAACATTTTATTAAATTCTTATTTTATTCAAGTGATGAAAAAC
>JAQGAN010000580.1:0-10201 GCA_034697745.1 Nothrus palustris
AATTTATTTAAATAAAATTCTTATAATTTAGAGCTATTTATTTAGATAATTGAGATAAATCTAATTTGGCGTGAAGTATGACTTCAAATTAAAATCAAATTTAGATGTCAGTTTGAAAGGCTTCAGTTTCAAATTGAAAGTAGGAAAATAACGTATCTTTAATAATTTCATTTATATTTTTTACAATTAATTTTGAGTTATAGTTTGTTAAGAGAAAAAGTTTAGAATAATTCATTTATAAAAAATAATTCAAACAAATATTCTAAATAGCATTAATGGTGGTCTCAAAATTACAATATATTGTGTTTTTCAAAATAATAGAGGAGACAATAATTGGCTTAACTTCTTAAATTGTTACCAATAATTTTATACTATAAGTCTAGTCTCAATTTGTATATTGAGCTGCAGTCGAAAACTATTTTGACCGTTATTTGTTTTAAAGCTTTTTTAAATGAATATTTTAGTTAAAACTTTTATTGGTTAATACTATCGCTAAAAAAAGAGAAAAACACACATTTAGAGATCAATTGTTTCCATATTAAACATTTATTCAATTAAAAAATCAGTGCAATAGCGAGGAGAGGAACACAAATATAGATTTTGAATCAATGAATGAGAGAGAGAGATAGAGTATGCAAATGCCACCTCCAATAGTGGATTATATTACACGCTCGCTTACGGCTTGTGATCGATGAGTCTCTCAAATGAAGTCGGCCTCAACTCGTCTCTATCTCTCAGTAATATTATTATTGAAGGCCTACTTATATTGAGAGCCAAAACAGAATTATATATTAGGGATATATAGAATCGGCTTATTAATAATTTGATACTATTTGGCATTTTGATCTTCGGGTATTTATCAACTCATGTAATGTAGAACTCATTAAAAACAATACTACTCAGAGCTGATTTACTATTTTGCAGCGCTTGCCTTCGGGTATATGCTATGCAATGCTAAGCAATGCTATGCAATACTACGCTATGCGTCTATATTAAGAAAAGTGAAGGGAAAAAAATCTAAACTAAGCAAAAATCTTTATACTTTCTAAAGAGACTCTTTAAGATAATTAAATTCTTATAATTGATTTAACTTTTTTGAAATTAATAAATTATCTGATAATTATTTTTGTTTCTTTTTTTCTGTTATTCGTTGATATTTTTACAGTTGTGTCAGAATATAGGCATTTGAATAATGATTCGCTGAAAGCATACATTGGAATAGATTTGATTAATTTGATTGAGTATTAGTACTGGTACTTAAAAAGTGAGCATTCAGTGTGAGTACTGTTGGTGTTCAGTTAGTAAAGATTGTTTAGAGACAAGTAATGCAATGGCACTCAATTTGAGTTGAAGTCTACAACATTGACTTGTGTTCAATATGTAATATAGAAGTGGCAAACATTAATGCCTTATTTAAGATCCAGTGAAATATATCAGAAAAGTATTGTGCGAATGTGAAAATGTTATTTCTCGTGTGATGTTAGCTCAAAGTCTAATTATATCACAGTTGGTTGTGATGTGCGTAACATTGCAACTATGGTATTGTTGCAATCGCATGAATGCTCAAGCATTGAGCCATAGAGTAAAGGCATAGTTGAAGTTAAGTTGAAGCTTAGCTCAAAATGAAGTACTATAAAGAGTGGAATGGAATGGAGCACAAATTTGCTTTAGCGCATCACTATATAAGCTCCAGAGGTAAGAAAGATAAACAGCGCTCTTTACCCTTAATGAAGGTAATACTCTTGAGAGGATCATCGCATCGCACAAAAAGATCCAATATATACAACATATACAACTTGTTGCTCTCTTACAACTGTACTTTCTCTAGTCTGTGTGTTATGTGTAGTCTCTCTCTAACACTACTCTTTACTTTACTGAAGACAACTAAGTTATTGAAGACAACTAAGTTACTGAAGACTCTTTGGACTAAGATCTCGATCGCTTTTGATTTCGTTACGTTAAGTGCTTTTTAGTAAAAACGCCGAACTTAGAAAAAGGCGATTTGCTATAATGACCAGTAATAGGGATTATTATTTAATGCTTTTTTTATAGTCAGCGTAAAGTATTAATGTCTCCCAAAACATTTCTATAATTTATATATATTTATATATATTAAAAGAGTTTCAAAATAGTTTTCCTTTTGACACAAATACTACACAAAATTATTGAGTTTTTGAATTTGGCTTTAATGTAGTGACCTATTCGTGACCAAACCTCCTATTCTTCTACCATTGTTTTCAGTGCATAAGACTCTCGAGAGACACCATTTCTATCTATCTCAAGCTCGAGCAAACCCTTTCCTTTAGCGTTCTTTCCCGACTTTGATTTATGATTTAGATTTACGACTTTTGTTGTAGAGGACAGTCATTTATGCTTTTCATATACAATATATTGTATATAGAATAGCGACTCATCCATACACAACTTATATACGCATATACATAGACCAAGAGTAGCCTGAAGCCATTTGGTATTTTTATAACTTATCTGCTGATGTGCTGCTATTATAAGTTATATCCTCTAACTTAGACTCTATTTACAAATAACTGTGATAATCGAGTTCGAGCTAACATTATCTTAATTGCTTCATAAAAAATTTAGATACTCTCACATAACGGACAACACAATTAATTTGACAGATCAAATTGACTTATCCTATCAATTTAGCTTCACTTTTAAACACTATCTACTATTTTTCATTCAGTTCTCTATTTAAGTCCAACATGTAATAAAATTTAATGATATTATTAATAAATAAACAATTTATAGAAATTATGGTAAAAATGTGTTATAAATTATGAAAGCAGTGGAAACACATTTTACGCGAAATAAATGTAAACTAACTCTAAAATAAGTGAATAATTTAACAGATTTTATAAGAAAAATATACAAATGGTTTGCCATTTCTTTGAGTATCGGCTGCACTTGCGAAACATTTCTCTGATTTGTCTGTTGTTGTCAGTTGTCTTTAATTTATACTGAGTTGAAAGGGATTGAAAGGGGTGCTAATTACCAAAGCTAATCCAATTTAGCATTAAGCAGAGGAGGTCTCTAATTTGTCTGTTTGCAATGTCATTTGCAGTGCACTTCTATCTATTGTAATGTTGAGTACTTCCACTTTTACTTTTTTGGGCTCATGTTGACTGTGTTGGATGTGTTGGATATGTTGGATATGTTGTATGTGTTGGATATGTTGCTTCACTCGATATACTCTCATGAGTGTGTATTATATGTCTTTGCTTAAGACCTTAAGTATCATGAACGTAAATGATTCCTCTTTGCATCCAAGCTGAACCGGTTGGTTAAAGAAAAAATAAAAAAGTAAACTTCAATTGGAATAGGATCGCAACCATGTTATTTTTGAGTTGTAAAGAATAAGAATCCAAACTAACTTATAATCTATTTGATATTACATCCTGGAAGAAATGCCTTTTTCCCATGAGACGACACCGCCATATAATACTTGGTTCCTTTGCTATCCTATCTTGTGCTTAATAGTATTCACATAGTATAATATCTATCCGAGTAGAACCAAACATGAAGTACATTCACCTTATCTAATGCTAACTTTAGCTCCAAAAATGGGCAAATTATATATTATGCAACTTAAAAGTTAGAAAAAAAGTTTAAGTTTCAATGTTGAGCAATAATTGATATATTTTAAATGACAATATTTTTTTATTGTTTGCTTATTTTTTTTATATGAGCTCTACTTTAAAGCTCTGGTCTCTATCCATCATATGCTAGACGCGTTTGGTTCCAATTCACGTAAAAAGATGGTAAGGGTGACACTGAGATATACTTTCATACCTCCCACCCATAAGTCATTAATATCAATCGGTTATACTGCCTGCTGGTTACTGTTGGGACTGACTGTCCAAATGGTTGGGACAATAATAGCAGACATGTTCTTATACTTCTTATGGTTCATACGTATATATGTAGTTCAGTTACTGTATATGCTGTCGACTGACATATGCATTATTAGATGAAGCATGTGATGCATATATCCTTGAATTGTACACAATATCACATATTTCTATAGCTGTGTTTTCGCTGACCAAAAGTACAGCACAACTTTCCCAGAACTGATATTTTCCAAAATGAAAGCAAATATTTTGGAATAGTTTCTCCATATCCTCCCCTTTACACAAACACATATGAGTCGCGATATTAGAAATAGTTTCCAACTTTTCTAACAAATTACTTTTTAAATATAAGGTAAACGATATTAAAGCGCATTTAAATTTTGTGCATCTGTTCACATATAATATAGTATAATAATAATATATATATTGACAATTCGCAAATTGTCTTCGGCTTATTGAGAATCTGAGTGGCTTTAGTGCTATGTGTTATTGGAAAATAATATATCTTTCTCTCAATTTTAGTTACATAGGCATCGATAGCATTAGATATTACATTTCAGTTTTCCCCTGCGATACGAGAGCACCAGCAGAGACTTCGGGGGTAAAAAGATTCGAGTTATAAATCGAAAAGAGAGTTAGAGTAAGATCATTGCTTGAGTAAGCTTGCGTGTCAGGCGCCATACTGACCATCCCTGAGACTCCCAAATCACACATCACACACATCCAACACACACTGCATATTCCAATTCTTCGCAGTCATACATTAGCGATACATTTACTTCAGCTATAATGCTATAAATGATAGAACTATAGTATGTATAGTGTACTCGACATAGCCTTTTGGGATTCATATGCAAAAAAAGAAAAAACAAAAATTCAATGTATATTATATTATAAATTTTATATTCCTATCAGTGACTTCAGTCACGATTAGTGAATCAAAACTAGTATTCAATTGCTTTGATATTTGGGTTTTAAAAAATATAGGAATTGAAAAATTGAAAGATTCAAAAAATAAAAATGAAACAACAAATACAGAATAGATAAAATATAATGTTTGTATACAACTTTTCTGATAAATAGCTTATATAATTGAAATGATAGGCTGAAAAGCACGTGGTTTCCAGTGGAACACCGGTCACAATAGTAGGAATAGTAAATGTATTGAATAACAGATAAGGTATAGAGCATTATAGCATTACATTATATACTGATATTATAGTAAAAGTTATAAGAATAACGTTGTAAGGACTGTGAGGACTGTGAGGACTGTGAAGACTGGTAGATGAGTGATGTATAGAGTATGACCGAATGGCACATTAAATAAATGGCTCATAATTTATTTTGTCGAAACCTAAAAAGGAAGCAATGCTAAAGCAATGTTAAGGCATTGCCTGTCTGGCAATGCATTGCTATGGAAGCAATTAAGTTTACTTCAATGTTGTGATGACATGCAAGTCGTGACTCGACTACCTTAGAGATTGTGCTTCATGTAAACTGATAAGCATTAAAAGGTGTCCTATTATATGATATCATTTGTTTATGTTTTGAGACAATTATCATTAAATTTATTTAATCGAAAGATATTATCCATAATCGAAAGACTTCTTCCATCACATAAAAATGGCTGATTTTGACTGTTCCTTCTTTTTGGATGAAGTTTAAGAATCTTTTTTTGCCTCGAGCTTTGCATGCATTTTTTGCAGCGTTGAACCCAAAAGCTGTCACTTTTACGAATAACTATTGGTTCGTGCAATGATTGATTACAGTATTCCTCTGCATGACGTCACCCATAGGACTCTGCAATAGCAGGGCGTGCAGTGCAAGCATTACTATCACTATTACTACTACTGCTGGTTATACCAAATGTCTCTCAACGTTACAGAATTAGAGAGAATCAAAGAATGAAAGAGACTCACAACCAACCGAAGAGACGAAAGAGCATTAGACCATTTGCAGGAATAAAAAATAGAGAGAGAGAGAGAGAGAGAGAGGGAGAGAGAGAGAGAGAGAGAGAGAGCTCTAGTCGAGTAGAGCTGGCAGTCCAGTAATTGCGTTTTAATTGCTTCGACCTTGTTTTGTTTGCTGGTTGGGTTGCTATTTGTTATATATGTGCACATCATTGATGATACACTAAAAGGGAAAGCCGCATTTTTTGCTGCTACTGTACTGTATCTTTCTGTTGGCTGAACTTTTATTCTATCTTTTCTTTCTAACTCTTGATTCTTTCTAACTTATATCTTGGCTGATATACCGCAAAGTGCAATGCAATGTCTGATCAATAAAATGCAGCAGCAATAGCATGCTATGTGCCCCTAAAAATATTCTTTGAGCAAATGCAGCTGTCAAGTGATGTTTCTTTGTGCATGAAAATGATGAATGACTGAGTGACTTGAAGCACATACAACTCACACACATACACACACACACACACACACACACCACTCGCCAGTCGACACACACACACATACATCGTGTATATACTATACATGGTATATATATATCTTATATAAACTTTTATACACATGAAATATATTGACTAAAATATAGTGAAAGTTTGTAACATGTAATTTAAATATAATAATAGGAAAACAGTGACCGTTCATATTAACGATTTGAATGAAAACTTTTTTCTTAAACTTCTCTGACTGTCTCTGTCTCTCTCACAGCCTCTGGTCTGAAGAGAGCATTCTTGGTTAGTACGTGTTTGCCTGAGATCACACATCACATAGCATTGCATTGCATCACATGCATAGCTCGCACGAACATCAGAATAATTAATGTTTCTGATGACAGCATAGCATGTTTTCCCATTTACAGGTGCAATACATTGCAGCGTAATTAACAACAGTGATGCTCACAATTAGCATTTCGTTGCAATTATTTTTCTCAATTGTTTTCATTATTTGGAGTATTTTTCAATTCAATGGTAAACATTTGCCATAAAATAAACAAATTTTGTCATTTAGTCTCAAAGAGAATATGAAAGAGAAATCGAAGGAAAGGCTAACCATTTCATACTATTGAGGTCAGGATTAATTAGCGTTCAGTATATTATAGAAAGCATGACTAGAAAGAAATTTTATTTCTGTAAATATAAACTGAGACTCCCTTTAATAACGATACAAATAATAGGTTAATAATTTTTTCCTAACTAATGTCTAATGGCATTAGCAAAAGCATTACATACTTCCTCTTTGAGATTTAAAAAAAAGAATGACTACCATTGTGTTGAGATTTAACTTAAAGATTTGGTTTGTACTGAACTTGAAAGTTAAGTACATTTTGGTAAGTATGGAGTCTTAAAATATAAAAATTTATATTTAATACAAATTCATTGATTTCAAATACAAATAGCATTGATTTAAATTAACATCTTTTATAGTATATAAACTAAATTAAATTAAATTAAATTAAATTAAATGCTCGAATATTAAAAACGAATTAATAAATTCAATTCAAATATGATTTATATTATCTAAAAAGATTTCATTCTTATTAATGGCATCGAGTATTAGAGCATAGAAAAAGTCTTATCTCATGAGTAGAAATACTCAAATATTGTGTATCTTATTTTAGTTGAAGGCATGAATTAATTTGCATATTTGTCATATAAAAAGTCGAAGCCATCCCACAATTCATTTGAATTTGAAATAAACGTTAACATTGCAGCTCAGTTACAATTCAGGTGAATTCGCTTTTCCTTAAGGGCTTTTTGCAAGCATTGAAGTCAAGGAATTGAAAAAGTATTATATTATCGTTTCATTAACATAAGAGATCAAAATCCAATCTCTCAAACTTTTAAATTGTAAGAGTCTAAGAGTGTAATATACACTACAGCTGAGATCTACTCTAATGCTAGGGTTATGTGCTTTGAGCGCATTGGCATCAAAGTCTCTAATTGCTGTCTCTTGAGGCAACTCAAGCCAAGCTATGTTTGATTGTGTCCTCCGTGACCTGGCCTTAATGCAATTTCTAATTTTCTTAGCAGAACTCAAACTGCGAAATTTGCTCAGAGAGTACTGACTGAATAGAACTCAACACAACATTGAACACATTGAACACCCACATAGACTACAACTATAGCGAATGCAATGTGAATGCTATGTGAATTCAATGTGAATGCGGCTTAAGCTTCAATAGACAAAAACAGGAACGACACTAAGCAGCAAAACATTATTGCAGAGAATGAGATAGTAGTTTGAGTTCTAGCAAAATACAAGCGAATATCTCTCTTTTTGAATCAAGAAACCACTACTCACTCACTTTGGGCCGAAACTCTGCATTTGCTTGACTTCCTCGAAGCAGAACTACTGCAGACCCGAATCCATTTGATGATTGATGTTTTCCTATACATTTGATCGAAATTGCTCTCCCGTATCCCTCTCTGCCTCTCTCTTATTGTCTCTCTCATTCTCTCCCTCTCTCTTTCTTTTATTTTATATTTCTCTAATACTCTGCTTTTGATAGGTTATCCTTTGGGAGCATTTGTATTACAATTTACTGTTCAATAGAAAAAAGTTTATCCAAAAACAAGTCAACAATTTGAGTACAGAAGTAAAGTTAATTTCACTGATTGCTCGCTCTCATAAATCTCAGTCATATGTAATTAAATAATCATTTTGCATATTTTTCTTGCATGAATAATGTGCCTCTTCTTTCGCTAAACCTTTAATTTAAAAAAAATAAAAAATAGTGACATATTAAGTACACGCATTTGATTGTGCGATTGTGTGGATCGCTTTCTTTTCTATTCTTTCTCGTATGCATTAAAATTCTCTTTCAACATAACCTCCATTGATGGATATTATATAGGATCTAATCAAAATGTGATTTACTCCACTCAGTCGTTGTGCTGAGTTTTAATGCAAAGCACTCACTCCTAGTCAAAAGCGACTGACGATCCGATCGTTAAAAAGGTATATCAGACATAGAAATTTTTTTTATCCAAACCAAACTGCATAGAAGATAATGCATGCAATGCAACGACAAGCTATACTTTTTGGATCTAAAATTATAGTTTGTGCCAAAATAGAGAATATAGTCAATAATACGGTGTATGCATAGAATGAGTGATATTATGCAACTGCTTTTGATGGACATGAGAGAGTTGCCTATACCTAACGTTTTATTATATTGCGTGACATTACACACACCCATATTATACCTCCGCTCTCTCGCTCAAAAAACATTTTGTTTGATATTTCTTTTTGGTACTGTTGTTGTGGTTCTCCCTTTAATTACTTCTTTCCCCCTTTGATTGGCGCAAAAGCGTATTGTGTTCTAAAGGTAAAGCACCTCCTATATAGTGGGTATAGTGGATATGGCGGGTATAGCGGGTATGGTGGGCCTCAAATTTGGTTTCAAATAATTTAAATGACTCCATATATTATAACTATAACTATAACTACAACTACAACTATAACTATATTTAACTATAAAACAAATCATATTCATCTGAAATCAACTATTCTATTCTGAAGAACTTAAAGTAATCTTAAACTAAGATTTCATTGGAATTTTTTAGAATGATAAACGTTGGCTCATGAATGTTAATCTTATAAAGTAATTAATTAATGTAGTCCTGACTGAAGAGACAAAAATAAATGTGTTTTTAATATGCGAAAAGAAATTTATTAAAATAAAAACAAATCATACATCAAACCTAACACTCATTACTATACAAAATATCAACAAAATTTATTCAATGAATCGTTTTAATGGTCAGACATCGTATTTTAGAAAATTATATTAAAAAAGAGTTTGTTTTAATTTAGTTTTAATTGAATCTGAGAAAAATGGTGATAGCTTTGTGATTAGTTTTAGACTAGAACTAATTGTGAACACATGTCATTACATTGCTTAAGGGCTTTTTAAATTTTTTTTACATCAATTATAAACATATAAATTAAAATAATAACTCTGATGTGTATCAAAAGATGCGCATAGTTTTCAATATATAATTAGAGTCTAACTCATGAGTGTAAAAGTGAGAAACTTTCCGACGATTTCCCTAAGAAATGATTCGCAGTCACAAAGTATTGTAGTTTTGCAAAAAATTGAACCAATCATAAAGAGTTGAATTTTGCCCCATTCACACCATTCACACCAGATTCACACAATACAATTCTTCTTTTATAATATTAATAATTTTCCTAAATATAATCGGATTTTGTGGAATAATTTTTTCTTTAATTTCAATTATAAATTTCGTCATTTTAGAAATAAATATATTTTAGAAAAATATATACTTTAGAAATATTTAAATAAAATCTATTCTATTGAAAATTCAATCAGTAATGAAGTGTGTTTAATAAATTGAATGTGACAGC
>JAQGAN010000581.1:0-10194 GCA_034697745.1 Nothrus palustris
ATAGTATTTATGTTAAAATAGTTTTCAACCCAAATAACAGATGAGTTTATAAACTATTTTTAAGGCTTTAAATAAATATATTCATTGAATTATAAATATATAAAATTCAATAACTTGAAAAAATGATAAATAATTGGATTTTTAATAATAGATAATAAAATTTTTAATAATAGATATTGAGAATAACTCATCAAAGATATGATGACTTTATTAAGAGTTGTTAAGAATCGAGTTTATTATGACATAAGTTGTCGTTGAAAACTTTTTTTTATGAAAAGCAATAAAAGGGAAAATTATAAAAAGCACTCAATATTCGTGATATAAAAGCTGTCATTAGTTTTATTGTTATTGAAAGCAAAAGTGTTCGTACATTACTTTATTCATGAATTAATAATAAAACTGTCGGACTATTGAGTATAGACTCATATATTATGAACAAATATTATTTATGGCTTTCATTCTGTTATTGCTATTAAAGCATACATTTGTAGACAATTATTAACAAAAGTGATAATAAACTTATATTAAATGTGTTTTAATTAATAATAAATTTGTAATAAAGAAGTAAAAGATGTTTAAGAAAGAAGTGATTGGAAGATGAGATGAAATAAAAACAGATGAAAGAGAAGACTTACCATTAAATATGAGATTATTTGAGTTTTGGGAACAGATGTGCAAAAGACTAGACTTTAATTATAAACACATTAAACAATTGATAAAAAACTTATTTCTCATTTGAGTATTGATTAAAAATGGATTGATTTTGACAAAAATGAAGAATTAAAACCAGAAATAATGGATTAATTGGATTAAATCCGCGAAAGAGATGTCCCGAAAGAGAAATGTTATACAAAAAAGCGGTCATAGAGTGAAGTAATACTTATTTACAGAACGAATGCGAGCACTGAATAAAAGCCAATTGAAGGCAAACCCAAAACCATCAAAACAGCCCTTACTTTATATGGAAGCGAGTCTTATATGCTTTGAGAGGGAGTTCAGCTTCAATGATGTCGAGCTTTGGAGGATGTCTTCTAACCCTTGTTTACTACTTATAACATCAGATGGAAGAAGAGTCTCGACCACAACTCTTCTGAGACTCCATTCAATGGGCTTTCAGTTCAATACACGAACAAAAACTATTCACAAATCGGACTAAACCTTAAAGTTTTGCACAAAAAACTAATATTGAGTTCAATGTATTATACAGTGCTTTATATGATATGAAAGTCGTTGAAACAATACTTTTTGATCTTTTTTGCTTATGTTTAAGAAAAAAATTCACCGGAAAGTTGTTTTATTGGTTATTTTCATTTAATTGTATAGTATATTTGCATTTGATATGAGTTTCATTATTCTGATCATTAAATAAAAGCTGTTTTGATAGCAAGTGCTTATCATCAATAGATTTCCGCTTTTGCAGACTTATGTCATAATAAAAACTAATTCCAAACGATAACGTTTTAGTAACAAATCTGTAATAAAGCTATAATAATATTCTGTTTCAGTATAACATACTTTCCATTAGAAATCTTGTTCGGATAGAGATAGGGATAGAGATAGGGATAGAGATAGGGATAGAGATAGGGATAGATAGTGTGTTCGACATAGAGGTAACTCATAATTCACTTCTATAGAGTAGGAATCATTCGGGACTTTAACTACAGTAGTGTTCGGGTCTGAGAGGTTGTTACGGAGGTTTAACTGTATAAATATTTTCTTCTCATGAGATTTTAAAAATTTCATATTCATATCTGATTTATTTAAGTATACTTTAAACAACTTTTGATTAAATGAAGACTTGTTTGTGTTTCTTTCATAACTTATAAATATTAAGTGCTTTTTAAGTAATGAAATGAACGCATTTTCCTTTGAATTCAATCCAATAAATTATCAATGAATTTGTTTATATATTTTACTGATTTGTAGTTAAGACAGATTTGATTTTTAATGAAGACATTAATACACTCTAAAAAAGTAGATAAAGAATATAATTTGAAAGTTTAGATTGTCTTTAAAATGAATTATTTCAATTCTTAAAGGGTTAGTACTTTTTTGAAAGAACTTAAACTTTTTACTTGAAATCAACTAATTTACAAACTATTAAGATTTGATATAGACCTGGAAAAAGAGCATTAACTATTTTTTATTCGAAGCTTATGTATGTCAGCTTCAGCTTTGAAGTTTAAATAACTTTATATTATTAAAATCAATCCTTTAAAGCCATCTCATATATTAATATTCATTCTCTAATTAAAAACAACGGTCTCAGGCTCAGGCTCAGGCTCAGGCTCAGGCTCAGGTTTAAACAGAGTTCAAGCCTGAAGTAACTTATTTAACCTCACTTGAATCAAATCTGCGACAAACCTTTATTATAGAATAAGAAATTCTATATATTCTTATTAAGAATCGATAAGACATCATATAAACGACGTGACGCAAAATATGCCAACCAATGATCCCCATCCAACTTATGTAGGTTTGGCAACAATTGAGTCTCACAATGCTTTCACACCCTAACCCCCAAATTTAGTTACGTAACTATGCACGTAATACATTTAATTAAATGCAACTAAATTTCGAGATCTTCCCTCTCTGTTTGGATACTATATTAAACATGTTTACGAATTAGGATAACAGTATATATCAAAGTGACCACAGCGTACATACTTTGCCCCTAAACTTATTCCCGTATAAAATGTCTAAAAACATTTTTGATTGGCTTAATTGCAATAATGATGGACTTTAAGGGAAATAAATAGGAGGGAATCATTTCAAACATGTGAATACTTATAGTCAATATGTTATATGGATTAATATAAGTATTAATACAATACCGTATCAATACATTATTAATTGAACAAGCTACATTCAAGACAAGTTACTGTATATCTCAATCTTATCTTATTTAAAAATGTGCTAATCATTTAATAAACAAATCATTGGCTATGATATGATTCAAAGCCTTTTAATAATTAGTTCTGGAAAGCGATTAGTATTAAATTCATTATTAACTAAAATGGCAAACATATCATACGTTGACATAAGTGGTAAGACATTCATTATTGCAATTTATTTTCAATACATTAATAGTTATATTAATTAATATAATATTGATATTTGAATACCTCTAGCAATGAGAAAGCCGTACAGCTCTCAAGAGAGTATACTTAAGGAAGAATCACTTCCATCTACGAATCCGTTTACACTTTTCCACATTTGGTTCACTGAAGTGAAGAATTGTGGGAAAGTTTATGAACCAAATGCTGTTTGTTTGGCAACGAGTGATAAGTAATATATTTAGTAAATAATGTCTCAAAAAATAGTTGACAATTGATTTCTAAATGCTTAGAAACGGTAGTCCTTCAGCTCGAATGGTTCTCCTCAAGAGCTATGGCGTCGATGGCTTCAGAATATTCACAAACGTTGAGAGCAGGAAAGGAAGAGAATTGGTTAATAACTTATAATTACTTTAGTTTTGTTTGTAAAGCATTGAATATATTTCTTAAAAAAGAGCGAAAACCCGAAGGCATCGCTTCTGTTCTATTGGGATGTCTTCAACAGACAGGTCCGCATCGAAGGTAAGGCCGAACGAGTTTCAGAAGAAGAGTCGGTCAACTATTTCAAGAACAGACCGCGTGCGAGTCAATTGTCTGCTCGTATTAGTCAACAAAGTCAAGTGATTGAGAGCAGAGACAAACTCGTGGAGCTCTACAAACAAGAAGAGCGACAATTCCCGGGCGAAGTGCCAAAACCCGACTTTTGGGGCGGGTTTAAGATAATTCCATCGGTATTTGAGTTCTGGTGCGGACAGACTAACCGACTGCACGATCGGATCAGATTCACGAAAAGCTGTGACAATCAGACTATTGATAATAAAGTAACTAAAGAGGGAGAAGACGGTTGGGTTTATCAACGATTACAGCCGTAAATCTCATGTTATCAGAGATTAATGAATAATATATGTAAAAAATGAGAAAATACTTGTGGTTTTAATATAATAATAATAAGGCAAATAAAATCTTATTTTTTATATGTATATATTATATAACAAATAGTAAATCAGTTTTAGGCATAATCGTTAAAGTCCGGGAATATGTATTGCGACTTAATATCACCCGTTTGTTGATTGAGTCCAGCATTCGAGTCATCGGCCGAATCATTGGCAGGCAATCGAGTTATTGAATCAGATCCGGACACATTCATCACTCTCTCTTTAATACGTTTGATTTGTTTTAGTCTTTGTACCCAATTTGATATATGTTGAGAAGTGGGAGTTGCCGAGTGTCGGCTTTGATACACCATTGATCCCAACTGTCAAACAATTGCAACTATTAATACTTACAAATTATATTACTCTTTATAATTGAACCTACATTTGAGTGTAACGCCAATTGTCTCACATAAATAGGTAGAGCAGAGTCTGAAAGCATTTGCGATTCGTAGTGACCGATGATTTCCGTAAAATCTTTTAAACAAAAGCATTTTAGTCGAGTTTATTAAATAAGTTGTACAGTTAAACCTCTATATCTTGAACGTGCAGTTAAGTGGTTTTTAAAATCAATGCACATAAATCCATAGGAAATCAGGGCTTGTTTTTTACTTTTTTCAAAACTACTTAACTATATGTTCAAGATAGAGAGGTTTTACTGTATTAGAATAGAGTTACCATCTTTTGCTTGAATATTAACTAAATTGCTATTATATTCATACGGAGTAATCACTACCAGAGCTTGAATACACTGTCCGTCGCCCTTATAAAAGATGCAACATTTGGAGATAATGAAAAGCCATTGTCAATTATAGTGGACATACCTTAATAGTTGACATATTAATTGCAGATCCGCTATCATTATAAACAATAGAGACGAAATCATTGCCGATATGTCTTTTCTTTAAGTGACAATTGGGATCATTAGGTTGTGTTGGCATAAGAGTCGCCACATGAAAGATCACTTGAATGAGGTTGTCCTCCCACGACAGCGCATACTTGCCGTCCTGGCCTTTGGTATCCAAACCTCCCACATAACTCACCAAAGAGTCCGCGTCTTCTAATCTAATGAAGTTTCCCAAACCTCTCAAAAAGTTGACATATCTCGAAGACCCGAAATGGTTGGACAGGATAGCAGTCTTATCCTTCTCCTGGGCCGGACCCACATATAAAACACCAATTTTATGTGTTTCATAGGGTGTTATTCTGTCGAGATTTTTAAGTGATCTGTCATTGGCCTCAGTTTTAGGCAAAAGCACTGGTTTTACTTTGTCTTTCATTCCAAAGTCCTTAACATTTCTAATATCACCCAATCCTTCGTCAATCATTGAATTATAATAATATTGAAGGAAAACAAATTTGGGACACAAACCACTCGACTTCTGTATCGAATACGTGCCGTCCACTTCCTTAGAGAAAGACCTTCTGTTAATGTTCTGCACCGGACTCATCACTGATATGGTATGGACTCTATCTCTGTGTCCATGCGTTTGATATTCTGCTTCATTGATTCTAAGCGGCAATAATGGAGATTTGCTTTTAATGGTTTGATGAGAGCCTTCTTTGATTAAAGAAGCGTTTTGTGGGTAATATTCAGAATTTGACTCTAAATCATTGCTTCGAAATTCTCTTTTGTCCAAAAGTTTCATTTTCGAGTCGGAACGGATTTTGCTGCCAAACGAAGCGGCTCTGGTCACCGGTTGGGAGGGGGTTGTGCGGGGAGGGGTTGACAAGTCATAGGGTTTCTGCTTTTCAAATTCCTTTTTATACACACTTTCATCCATTTCAAGACTAGAAGTTGTTTTAAATACAGAATCAGCTGAGGAACCGCTTTCTGATTCATTGTTATCGAAATTTGTATGATTTTGAAATTCAAATCGATTGGTGTCCGACTGTTTGGTGGTATTCGGATGAAGCAGTGCTGTCAAATCAGGCAACTCGTCCGGTGGTGAAGACGAATAGGGAAAGTTGCCCAAAGAGTTCTGCAGTCTAACAATCCATGAAGTATTGCCTGTCGGTCTACGGATCAGAATCTCAGCCCATCCCTGACACCAACAACAGCAAGACGTCTGTGTGTTTGGGAAACTATTCATTTTCTGATTACTATTAATCAGATAAGAGTCATCGTATGCCGAAGACTGAGGCAAAGAAGATTGTGGTCGAAGAATGTGTTGCATTTCTGACTGATGTCTTCTACGCGAGAACTTATCGTTGTCTAAACACATTTGTTCGGAATTGTTCTTCAAATCAAAGGATTTATACAATACTGCTTTATTATCGTAATTATTGATAATATGCGTCATGTCTTCAATTTGTTGACTATCAGATGTGCGACAAAGATTCGCACATTTATCACATAAGCCGTTTGTGGTGGCTCTCGAACCACAGCCGCTCGTAGTTATTGTTATTAGTTTATGGCCTAAAACCCAAGTTTCACTTTTAGTGCGATCGAGAAGATGTTCAACCATTGGAGACTTTAGCGGAACAGTTGAACACATGCCGAATGTATAAGAGGACAACATATCCATACAGGTCTCCACTAATTCAAGTCTCGACTCCTGATACTCATTCTCCGAAATGCTATTACTCGTGAGCTGTTGTGGCGAATGTTGTTGTGAGTGTTGGTTAACTGAATCACTGCTAAAGGAAAAGGAAAAATGTGAATGTGATGACTGAGGCGTTGAGGGCGGAGGGGATGATGTCAGTGATATGCGTGCTTCCAATCTTTGTAAATAGCATTAATGGGAACAAAACCATACAATTAAAATTCTAATCTAATACAATCACTATTGAAATAATAAATTAAACTTAGGATTGAAAGTCAAAGTTTACTTTTTATGAGTAAAGCTTTGTTCAGTATTCAAACTACTACTCCTCAGACGTTGTGCATCATTGAACTGATTAGAGTGAGGCATGTCTTCCTGCATCACATTTGTTTGCAAACCCTTTGAATAGTAAAAAAGGTTTAGTTTGATAATTAAGTAAAATTTGAATATCAATTTACTTTTATAATAAAGGGAACAATTGATTTACGACATGGAAGTCGACATTTTAAAAACCACATCGCAATAACTCTATGCGCTAACGCAACTGTGTATTCATTAAATCTGTGATCAACAAAAGTATATCATTTATATATCAACATTCATTCAAGACGACAATAACTCACTTAAAAGGGTTGGTATAGGGAAGAGCTATAGCAAAAACGCTCATATACTGATCCATCGTAAAACTTTGATATAGACGTGGAAGAAGAATGACATCTAAATTAATCAAATTTGAATTAGTTATATATAGTACTGTATAATGAATATATTGATTAGTTTTGATGTTGAATTAGTTATATAGAGTGCTGTATAATCAATATATTGAATATTTTGATGAATTAGTTATATAAAGTACAGTATAATAAATATATAAAATAGTTTAGACGTTGAAATACTTGATAAGAATTCCAATTTAGGAATAGAAAGCGCAACAGTGGCTGATATTTTGGAGAGACTCAATAAAGTTTCATGTAATGACTTAGTCATCGCCTCTTGCATTTCTATTGCACATATTGTTAGCGATAAAATACATTGTCGTAAAACTGATGTCTTCCCAGACACTAAAACCAAACCATTTTGCAGACACTTAATAATTGTGCACTGAAATAAACCACAAATATTACAATTGCAAACAATTTCTTCTAAATACAGTAGACTGTCGTTATAGTGAACGGGCAAATGCGAGAGAAATCCGTTCACTATATCGGGAGTTGACTATAACGAGTCTACTGTACAGTATATGAAGTCTATAGGAAATAGGACTTACTTGTTGTCTGAACTCGAGTTCACTTTGATAACCAACCATTGCTGACAAAGACGAATAAGCAAATGATTGAATATCAGCTTTTGATAATTTTTGTTCAAAAGATGAATAGAAATCATTACATTTGAGCGATCGCTCGCATATCTAAATATCAAAATGATTACATACATGAATACATCTTTAAAAAGGGATTTAAACCTTAAATACATACGAGATAACAAAGAGCAGAACATATTTCAATAGCAACCTTTGGATTGCCCGATAAAATAATAGCTTTATTTTTTAAAAACTTAGGTAAACCACTCAAAACCAACTTCAATACAGTCCAATCTTTTTCGGTGTTTAAGCAAATTATAAGTACTTTAAACATCTCTTGAAATGAAATAACACACGAATTGCTTGAGTTCACGGATTGCAAAAGAGGACTCGGAGGAGGAGATAACGAGTTTAGAGTTTGTGGGCTTAGAGTACTTGTCGTCGGAGATCCAGCTGTACTGGCGTTAGGACTCATTTCATTGCGTTCACACATTATAAATAAACTATATTTAAGCGGGTCTTCCGCATGGCTTCTCTGGAATACTCCGATCTGACCGCGAATGTTAGCGCGAATGCTCACCACTAAATCAAATATCTGACAAACACATTCAATATACATTATTGCAAACATATTATATATATATTATATACAGTCGAACCCGCTTATAACGAATCAGATCTTATGCACCGATTCCTTAGACTTCTTTAAAAAGTGGACACTTATAACTCGCACTTTCGGCTGCACCGACCTGTTCGTTATAAACGGGTTCGACTTTATTATATAATACCTCTTGTTTAATGGCTGAACCGATTTGACCAATACATGTATAGTCAATACACATATAATGTGCTGACAGATGACTAACTAATAGCTTAAATGCTTGAATGGCTGACGAAGTGGGCTGAGAAAACAACTTCTTCTTAAATATAGCTATTAGTCCTCGTATTGCTTTTTTAACATCAACCGCTTCGTTATCACTCGAGATATTAATTGAATCGCAATTATTTGCTTTGTTTTGCTCAAAAGGTCGCCGACATATCTAAAAGTTAACACATATTATAATTTAATAATTCTATCTTATTTATTAAGATTAATGTCTTACTCTTTCAAGTATATCAAGTATTTCGGAACAATGTTTGGCACTTATGCTTTCTAGAGCCAGATCTACAAGAAGTTGAACCGCTCGGTCTCTACATTGAGTATCACAATCAAGTTCGATGTGACTTAAAAATGGCAGAATTATTGATTCAACCAATTCCTCCTGAAATGAATTCAGTTCAAAGTTTTTAAATTGTAAGTAGAACTCAATTGGAATAGAATTCAATAACTAATATTCCTTATCAGTTGAGTTTGACTGAAGATTATCTCCGAAGATCATCTCCGAAGATCATCTCCGAAGATCATCTCCGAAGATCATCTCCGAAGATCATCTCCGAAGATCATCTCCGAAGAGGCATTTATTATGTTAATCATAAATTTTGTAAATGCCTACAAATTGCAATACATTCTATTCATATGCAAATCTAATTTAAACGTTATATCAATTATTATTGTTTAGAAAAATAAAACTTCAATTAAATTTAGTATTAAATCAAATTATGCTATTATG
The DNA here is from genome assembly GCA_034697745.1 of Nothrus palustris. NCBI lineage: Eukaryota > Metazoa > Arthropoda > Arachnida > Sarcoptiformes > Nothridae > Nothrus > Nothrus palustris. The sequence continues at coordinate 9,445 of JAQGAN010000581.1, forward strand.
AGAATAAAGTAAAACTCTGAATAGCATTTTCACACCCGAAACGTGTTAAACAGATTTAACTTATTTTCCCTTAAAGTTTAACTTAGGTTAACCTTTAAAGGTTGACTTTTAACCTAATATTAGCAATAATTGATTGAAGAATCATTGATTTAATAAATAATTAATTTTGAAAGTTTTATTTTATACAATAAAAAGTGATTTTCATGAAATTGAAATGAGAGTAAAAATTGTAAAAATTGCAAAAATCTAAGTAAAAGTTGAAAATTTACTTAAATGAAAGAAAGCGAATGCAAATAACTTTTTTAATCAATCAATTTTCTTAAAAATGTTAAGAAAATTGAAACTTCTCAAGACTCATACACTAATGGAATTGTACACTAAATAGTATTTATTAATAAGTTATTTATGTTTAGTTTTCCAAATTCCACTTTCATTAGACATAATTAAATTATAAGTCATATAAAATTTCAACTCAAATAAATTCAAATACAGTTGAACCCCTTTATAACGAACTCGGATATGACGAATATCCGCTTATAACGAACCATATCGTATGTACCAATTCCTTAGATATCTTTAAAAAGTGGACTCTTATAACTCATCCCAGTTATAACTCGCACTTTCTGCTGCACCGACCTGTTCGTTATAAACGGGTTCGACTGTAATTTAAAAACTATGATAAATCACTGAAACTCTAATAACATTTTATGTCAAGTGAAAGCGATATGAAAGTGAAAGACATAGAAAAAT
>JAQGAN010000582.1:0-10191 GCA_034697745.1 Nothrus palustris
TAATTTAATATTTTTATGCAGTTTTGAACACAAAAAAATCATATTTGAAAAAATTGTTTTTGTTTATAAAGACTTGAATTTTGTAAAAATGAATGAGGAATTGAAACGACAAATAATGCAGAAGCGCAATTAATTGCATTAACTTATCATTCGTAGGCTATAAGTGGCATCCCTTGGGCCTGAATGCGATGCAATGGAACAGAGAGTATAGTAATGATGTATTCGCATTCACAGCCAAATAAAGTCAATCTAATCTCATAAAAATAATGCTAAAAAAAGTCAAACTAAATTTCGTGCCAATGACGCAAAGCTAATGAAAACATTCTTTTTGAAAGTGCTGTTAACCTTTATATACCTATTTTCTCGCCACAAATAAGTAATTCTGTGACCAAATAATTTACGGGTTTTCACATCCCTCAGAAGTGAGAAAATACTTAAAAATTCCAGAGTTGATTAGTTGTTGAAATTTGAATTGTAATAAATTGTGTCCAATCCAATCCTCTAATGTATAATACCTAACATTTCAGATGTGCCTCAATTATCTCTACGTTTGGGCAGTAAATTACGACATTCGCACATTCAAGAAGGCAATGATGTTTATTTCGAGTGTAACATTCGTGCCGCGCCGTGGGTTACAGAAATTAGATGGTGGTTCGAAGGCAAGGAGATTCATACCAACACATCAGCGGGAGTTATTGTTAGCAATCAATCGCTTGTTCTGCAAAGAGTCCAACGTCTGCATAGAGGAAGATATACTTGTAGTGCAGTTAATAGCGAAGGAGAAGGAGAAAGCAATTCAGTTCATCTACGAGTGCAATACGCACCAGTTTGTAAACAAGGTCTCTATCGATTTTTCTTTACTTTTCAAATCGCAGTTTGAGATTAGTATACTTTTCTAATAATTTATTCAAAAGATTATTTATTTATTTCATTGCTATTCTTCATAAATACAAATTACAAATTTAGGTCAAAAAATATTATACGGCGCAGCACGACATGAATCGGTAAAGATATTCTGCGAAGTAGAGTCTGATCCTCCAGAAGTCACGTTTAGGTGGGGTATGAACTCATCGGGTGAACACATGGATATCGTCAACTTTATCACAGAGGGCTCGACTAGCATTGCCACATATATGCCCAGAACTGAGTTCGATTACGGGACTCTCTTTTGTTGGGCCCGCAATCAAGTGGGAAATCAATTAGAGCCCTGTCTATACAATGTTATACCCGCTGGACCTCCAGATTCAGTCAAAAACTGTACAGTTCTTAATGTGACCGAAGATTCAATCAAAGTAGACTGTGTGGAAGGCTATGACGGAGGACTACTTCAGCATTTTGTACTTGAAATTCATGATACAGTTCAGCACAAACTTCGCGCCAATATAACGTCCGCCTGGCCTTCGTTCATAGCTAAACGTCTTCCTCCCGGCAGTAGCTTTCTTGTGGTCATATATGCCGCCAATGCAAAGGGTCGGAGCAAAGGAGTAGCTCTCACTGCCAGCACATTATCTCTACCCGAAAGTATGAACAGAATGGGCAGAGGTATGAAATTTAATTGTGTACATCTATTCTCGATTAGCCCAAAATTTGACACAAATTTAATTAGTCAGCAATTGTCAGAATGATTATAATCACGAATTTAAGTTTTGAGGTCATTAATCATAAAAATGTGATCTTTTGGAATTTTTAACTAAAATCTATAATAGGATTGTTTAGTTGAAAATAAATGGTGTGATTGGGCAAAACGTGTAATGGTGGAATGTTTTAGTTTTATTTGTTATCAGTATATTTTTCTAATATTAGGTAATGTGTGGCAGTTAAGTTTTAGTCCAGTGTTAGCCGTACTCATAGCGATAGTGTTCACTTTGGTGATCATTGCCTTTGTTATCGTGATCGTTATGAAGCTGAGGTCCAGTTCTTCGAGACTCCGTAATGAAAGAGGTAAGCAATGAAGATATAATACTATCATTATATAATTCACAAGTTCTCATTGCAAGAATCCTAAAGAATGGCATACTTTAGAAGTTGAAGTTTTAATGGAAATCTTTAGTATATTTCATAATATTCTTATCGTTGTTTCAAAACATGAAATATATATTAAACTAGAATTCGTTTCCAACTTTAATCAAAATATATTACAAAAAAAGACAATATTGTGTTCTTATTTATTTCAATATAAGTGGTTTACCCAATATTATAAAAATAAAAATTTATCAAAATGTGCCTAAAAGTGTATAATAGCCTGAGTTTAAATAGTCGTTTCTAGTTTGACATGAAAAGGATAAATGTATTTGAAGTGATATTTGTTATGAGAACTTAGATTTTTGTAAACTTTGTATTGATGTATATCCTGAGGCATCGAAATGAGTAGAAAATCTCAGTTTCAAATAAGGTTACACTTCTTCAATAACAAGAATAAAAAATGTATAGAATAAAAAGCAAAAACTTGCAACACCTTTAACACAATTTAAAACTCATCAGATCGAGACGACAGCTTTACATTTGAAAATCAAAGCTTTATCTTTGATGTTACTTTCGAAAAATCAATATCACCATTGCTTAATACTATAGATTCTGGTACTTCAGCTATCAAATAGCTTGTGTTGAGCTTTATTTTATGAACTCTTCACAAAGTGTAACATTTATAAGGAATTTATTTAACTTTTTTGACTATTCATATACTATTTCTGTGTGAAATAAAAATATTTTCTAACATTTTTAGAAAAGTGCTTACAATAGAAAATAAGATATTCAGCAAAATTAGCTGAAGAATATTTTGAGAATTCGAGAATCAGTTACTTATTAGACATATATTAGTTAAGTCTACTCTATTTCCTTTCTAAAATTGAATTAATTAGATTAGAGTTAAAACACAAAAACTCACTTACAGTTGAGCTCTTTTGTCTGAAAGTAGTTTTTTCAAACTTATCTGACTTTAACAATAGTTAACAATAGAGCGGATAAATTTTGTTTATTTGACATTGTTTCAATTATGGAAGCATATCCTTGTTCTCGGTTTACTCATATCTTTAACTATTTTTCATATTAGCTAAAAATCGTAATATAAAAGACAAGACAACTGTCGATATAAGAAAAAGCGTGGATGATATTTGCGATGTGTGCACTTGTGGGGGTGAGACAGATGATAAATGTCCAGATATTATTCCAGGTAATTTAGTTGGACAACTAATGCCTTATTCATTACTAACTTATTATTGGTTAAACGACCCCAAAATTTCTTTTTTGTTGACGTAAAAAATTTAAGATCAAAATATGGCACTCGTTTTGTATTAAAAATATTGGCAAACATTACAATTTTTGTCGTATGCAAATTGCATTTTTTACTTTGCGGTTGCTTTCAATTTATTGGAAAACAATTTACGACATTTTCCGTATTATATGCATGTTATGCATGTCTGCAAAAAAATTTCTTCTAAATTACAGTTTTTTCATTGCATTGAATTAAGTTTCACTTATTTTTTCATTTAAGAATTTATAATTTAATGACTTTGCGTGAGAAGTTTGCTATTATTGCCCGAATTCTTTAAACCTTATTTTAATGTTAAACTTTGGTTGGAATAAGTTTTAAATTTATTTAACTTTAAAGTTTTTTTGTTGGAAAATTATGTAAAATAATTGATGTGTCTTTCAAAGGCTTGTTAATTAAGATTAAATATTTAGTCGAGTATAATGTTGAAACGAAAGTAAAGATCATTATCTTTTTTGAAAATAAGATTTAACTATCAGATCCCGATTTCTTTTGCAGATATAAGCTTAGCGTCAAGTGAAGCGATCACAAGAAATAGTGAAATCGATGACGATGTTAGTGAAAAGTGTAACAATTCACTGACAACACCATTAACGGCCGCATACAGTAATGGCATCAATGGCGCAGATGGTATTCATCACCAGCATCAACATAACCAACACACGACTCACTGGCGGGCATCTCCACCGCCATCCCCGCCGCCAAACCACAGAACGGTAAGTTTTATAGTTTATGCCAAAGTAAGCAATTAAATGAGATGACAAACACACACTCACTCCGAGAGATGCGCCTCAAGAGAATTATGCTCTGGATATTCACTTTAGTGTACGACTCCCTGCAAACCCTAAATGAACGTTTTGTCTTTTGTTCAACTCTAATATTTTCTCTATCTTTTTTCCAGCTATTCTTTAGCGCTTACTCTCTGTGCATCTTTTGATCAATTTTTCTTTTCTTTCTCCACAGTATATCCTATTTTACTTTCATATCTTCTTCTTTTACCCAAAGATAAACTCATATTAACTAACAATCAATAGATAGAGAAATAAAACCTATTACAGAGAAATTAGAGAAATTAATTAACCTTAACAACTCATTCATTTGTTTCATAACAATTTATTAGTTTCTTTTAAATAATTATATTGTTTTTAGTTTTAATACATTATAATTAATCACATTCTTTGATCAAATATTAGTTAAAACTCATTCCAATCAATAAAATTTTTTAAATATAAAAAAGCAATTTAAGAATTGCTTTCCTTTAAATTCAAAATTCAAACCCAATCAATATCATAATTAAAACTGTATAGCATTACCTATTTTTAGATTTTATTGATTAAATTTTTATTATATCATACATTATATGTTTAATAAACATGCAGTTAACGCATTATTACAGAGATTTCTTAGACATTTGCATGACTTTATGCACCGTTATATCTAATCTTTTGAGGATTTAATGCCTAATAAGTTAATTCAGTTGGAAATTATAGTAATATTTCGTCTAATATTAATAAAAACATAATTTATTGCTATTAATTATTTTGGAAGCTTTGATTCTTATCCCAAAACAAATAAATAGTGACAAGTAAACTGTAATATTGTCTTATATTCTTATATCTTTTATGTCTCATATTCTTTCATCTAATCCATAATTGTCTTTAACTATATTTCTCTTTTGATGGTAACAACAATTATAGTTAAAGAATTCATCATATGTTGAAATGCCATTACAAGTGCCTTCAAATTGTATATCATCCTCACAAGGACTTAATCCCAGTTATATTGTTGCCAACAGTCAACCTCATCAAATATTCAATACATTGCAACACCCGAGAAGGGTTCGAGTCTTACCACCACATGCTTTGAGAAGCAGCGATGATATCAATGCACACCAACACACAGATGTTTGATTATACTTATTCTCTTCTTTTGGTCATCTCTTTCTAGTCAAATACCATTTTTAATCTAATCAAAAAATTCTATCAAAATCTGAGGCAAGAAATTTTCAATAGGCTTCAGTAGTGTCACTAGTTTTGCAGTCAATTAATCGCTTAATTGTTATTTTTGTTGCGCTTATTTTAATTAAATCACTAGAGTTTAAATGCAATTCACCACAGAATAAGACATGGAATTCACCACAGAATAAGACATAATAAGTTTGTTAGTTAACTATAGCAACTCATGAATAACTAATAAATCTCAAATTAGTATTGACTATCGAGTTTGACCCTATTATTTTGCATTATCTCAATTTTATTTATCTTATGCAGACTTTTGCATAGACTCCAGATATGAAATTGAACTTAATATTTAGTATAAATTCATAATATAATATGATTTTATGGCTTTGTCTTCGTTGAAGCGATCAATAAAAGCAAACATAACATGAATATTATATTGAAATTGTGCTCAAAATAAAAGCAATACAAGCACTGGTTGTGCGAGAAAAGAAAAATTCAATTTAATATAGTTTACGGTCAAACTCTATCGCTCATAAACAAAGACAAGTTTCGCTATTAGTTCGATGTTTCCAAATATTAACCTAAAAAAATGAATCAAATTGAGTTCTTGTCATAAACATATGGACGCAATTTTATTTTTGACGGTGAATTTCATGGCTTTAGTTTATGAATTTGTGTTTGGACGTAGTTTTGCATTAATTTACAATAAGTCACAAATCAGGACTCATATCAGTTGCGACTCAACAAAAATTTATTATTATATATTGCAATCAAATTTATTACTCAAAACAGAAAGTATTCAATTTTTATTTGTTTTACATCTTTTACTTTCAGCCAATTCTGTGAAGTCATTCTTCCAATCATTATTTCGCCTCATATTCAACACAAATGATTGTGCTTTTTATCCCAAATCAACAAAAGACTCTCTTAAGACTCTCTTAAGACTCTCTTAACACTCAACTAAAACTTCACAACTAATTATAAGTTTGTGCTTTTCGATAAAGATGTGGATAAACTATATTAATAGCCATTGGACTTATTGAGAATCAATTGTAATAAATGAAAAGATGTATATGAATGAAGGAGTTTATTATACTTAAAGATTTATCATTAATTTTTATGGAAAATCATGCAAAAATCAAATGTTTTCATCAATAAGTTATTGAAAATAAGGTTTCATGCAATGAACAATCATTTTTATATATTATGAAATCATTTATTAACAGTAATGATGAAAACGTTAAAGAATATCACTTGTATTATTTGAAATGATGTACAGAATATTATATACAAAAATAAGAATATATTTGAAAATAATTCATTATTTCTGTCAACATTTGTCAATTATAGTGATTTGTAAAAATTTTTCTTTTTTTTAAATACATATTTTCTCTGTAAATGATGTTTTTCATACTTAATCCTTTAGTTCATTTAATTCTAAGTGCATTCCACTTATGATCACTTTTACAAATAAAATCAAATTTGGAATTCAAATCTTTGCTTTATTTGTTTAATAACATTATATACTGGTATTTATAAACATTAGTTTTATTTCATTCAAAGTAGGAATGGGCAGAGGGGATATAGTCAAAATACCCCCCCTGAGTCGAAAAATTTCCAAAATACCGCCCCCTCACTTTTTCAGCTAAAACATACTCCCCTAGATTATTACCTTACCCCCCTCTTACTTTACCTAGTAAAAATACTCTTACTACCCCTCCTGAGATTTTTTGGCAAAATCCGCCATTTTACCCCTACCTAAACCCCTCCCTGAGTCAGCCGAGTTTGCCCATCCCTACATTGAAAGCCTATTTGAAAGTTGTTGATACTTAGTTTTTATTTTAATATAACTTAAAATCTCTCAATTAAAACTTTAAAATAGGACTCTATTTACTTAAGCTATTCAATCAAAACTCTTAAGAGCTTTAGAAAACAAATAAAATCAAAACTTAGTATTTCAATACATGAATTGAATGTCTCGAATTGCCTCTAACTTTATAGATGCTTTATTTGAAATTTTCTAAAATTTAGAGCTTAATGTGTTTTTATAGTTTCCTATTAAGAGATTCAACTGTAGTAATAAATAATATAATTCACTGAAGCGAATCTTTAGTTTTGTAAATTTTATAAATTAATGAACGTGAGAGAGTTTAGCCTACGCTCAAATGCACGCATACCTCTATTATATGAGTGTCGGAAAACTTGTTTCAATTAATGGCTAACATTAATTAATGACTCATTAATAGTAACGTTAAGTTAATTCTTGCATAAGTTGTTATGCGAAACATAAAATATGAACGTTTCGTATTATTTTAATTTATAAGATTCAGTCATTCAAATAAGTCGATTAGTGAAACAAACTCGAGTTTAGCCCAAAATAAGACTGACCTACAATTTGCATCTCGTATTCGTCATATTAAAAGTTTTGAAACAACATTTTAATTAATAAATTTTTTATCATTTATAACAATCAAATTTCTAAAGTATAAATACATTTAGAAGGCGACAACTATAACAACTACGATCAGATCTGACAATAATATAACTTATTGCAGAAAATTACTATATGTGTGTCTATGTGGGTATGTTTGTTCGTGTATAGAATTCTAAACTATAAATGGTAGAGTCTTGAGACCGATATCATTAGAACCAGTATCACCTGAGGATGTGCATAGGCTAAGAAATTTTCTCAAAAGTGACCAGTGGTTAAGCTATGGCAGATAATGTTAGCAAACTAATGTTTTTCTATGGGAAAAAATAGTTTTTTGTTTATCGATTAGTTGCCGGTTGTGTCTAATTAAAGTAGTCAATTAATCTGCCACTGACCACTTTGCCACTGACCACTTTGCCACTGACCACTTTGCCACTGACCACTTTGCCACTGACCACTTTGCCACCGACCACTTTGCCCGTTCAATTTTGAAAGGCCTGTTACTAGTTTTGAAAATATACAAAAGTACAAAATATATTAGAATTTTATTTATAATCATAAGAATTGCAAACAAATTCAAACATCAATTGTATATACTGTAAAAGTAAATGTACAAACAATGAACAGTATTTGAATTATAATGAAAACATAGATAAAATATTATCTTAAACTTACTTTTCAACTAAGACTTTTACTCATTCAAAAACATCATTTGGATTAAAAGAATTTAGATTTAAAATCGATTAAATTGAGAAATTGATCATTTCTAATGCATAGCTGTATAGAATAGTTGTTTAAGATTTATAGTGATTTATGGTTTAATGGGTTTTGAATTCAGCAGATTTTTTAATTTTCTAAATTAATAAGGATTATCGTTGAACTTAACAATATTGATGGCTTTTATTATTAAGAAAATGTTTCATTTGAATAAAGTTATAAATCTTTTAAAGCTCTAAAGAATATTGAGTTAACATAAAATAAAAGGTTTCATTAATTTATATCAATTACTGTTAAGCGGAATTTATTTATATTTTTAAAACTTTATTTATACTAAATTTGGGATAATTTGAATGTTATTCCCGATTATTATTAGTCATCACTCATATAAAGCCTATTCTCGTCTATTACTTAAGGCGTTAATACTTGAATAACAAGTTAGCATTACGTGAGAATGAGACCAATTCCAGTAATTTAGTGATTGATTTATTCTTGTCTAATGAATTATGTATAATAACATTTTCAGTTCTGATCAAAGTCCGAGCTTTTGATGGTTTGTTTTCGTGTCCATATAATTGATACTATTATAAGAGAATCCTATTTATTACTAAAATTAATTTAATGTAATGAAATGTGAAATGCTTTAGCTATCACTTAGTCGTTACAGTATTTGCGGCTCTACTTAATCATAAAAGTTATACTTTCTATTCAATGTAACCTTATATGAAAAGGTCTCACACCACACCAAATATTTGCCTCAAGCTCCTCAACTGCTAATAATCAGATGTTAAGACTCAGGTATTCAACTGTGAGGCCATTCTTTTTGGATCACAAAAAACAAGAGTTTCAAGCTTTAAATCATCAAATATAGTGACACAAAATTAATAACAACCTCTTTAAAACAAAAATAGCAACATAATAGCTTTTAATAAATCAAATGCATTTAAATGCATGTACTGTAACAATACTGAACTAGAAGTGTAATTCTGCATATCTTTAGGCAATAATACATATGTTTAATAGAAAAAATTTTGAAAATATTTGCTTAACTTTTTTTTGCTTCGATTATATTAGACAAAGACATAAAGCTTCGTAAACTTGAAACAATTAATAAAATTCTAAATTATTTCTATCAAAATATTCAACATTTGACATAACCTTATTTTGAAAAGTTGTAGAAATTGTTGTACAAAGTTATAAAGTTGTATATGAGCTAACTTTTAATGATACAAATACTAGATTAGCCGCTAAGGAATATATTCGGTTTTTTTATTATCTTGTTTGCAACAAAAGTCATGGGATTGCAGTCTTTTTCATATCAGTGCCAATGAGATAGCAATACTTCTTTTGTTGATGAATTGGGATGACCTCTATATGCATCACTCGATCGCAATGACATGACATGACAATAATGGAAAGTGATGAGGTCAACAGTTGAACCATCGGATCGACAGTGATTGAATACTTTTCACGCATATGTTTTATTCTCTCGTCTAATAAGCAAAGAAATGCAATCTTCATAAGTAAGCCTTATTTATTGTAATATAAATGATGATTCTTATTAACGATTTATTAAATATGAACACAATTGCACTCATTTCGTCTCATTCATGCAATTCCTTTGAAAAAGAATAACTGAGGATTCATATCAGGATTATTTGTTATTTAATACTTGTAATTAATAAAGTGTATCTGTTTTTTTAAATCTTCGACCGAAAATTTTTATTAGAAATTAAATCATGTCATAAAACTGTCGTAAAGTTAAATCAAAGAATATAAGTATAAAAACTATTATTCGTAAAATATTTGATTCG
>JAQGAN010000583.1:0-10186 GCA_034697745.1 Nothrus palustris
TTTGACTTCAAAAGATAAGTAATGTTAGAAATGTTAATTAATAAGTAATTAAATGTTTGATATTTGGAACAAATGCTGAAAACCTAGAATTTAAAAATAAAATTGAGGAATTTTGAATTTGTTAATTTTGTTTTTGTTTTCGCATTCTTTCGTATTTCGCTTAACAAAACGGACCTCTTTTTCATCGGCTGACAAATGACCGACGAGGGCGAGACCTTCAATATTTCACGTGTTTTAATATAATCGGAATAGAAAGATAGTAGACTAGCATTTCTCTAATTAGCAAATCAATGTTGTTTTCCTAATGTACAATAATCTGTTATCTCTCTTCAATCATATTTATAATTAAAACATTGAATTTTAAAAGCAAATTTTCCCAACAACCATATAAATTATAATTTAAACTATGATCATATTTAATTTATATGCAATATAATTTAAATTGCACGATTGGTATATGTGCAGCATATAATATACAGCATTGTTGATATCACTAACAAATAAATCAGTGAATGCACACATTTTTGAACATTTTTAAACATTGTACTGTACTTTATAAGCAGCTAAGAATTGATTAATTATAAATTAGTGGCAACTGTCTAAGCGGGCAAATTGCTAGTGACTAGTAAACTGACTATTGTAAGTTACAATATTAGATTTTATTTTGCTTAAGTCGATTCACATTTTTATTTAACAAAATAGACAAATAAAATAAATACCACTCTATATAATATAAATAAGTAGTAATCATATACATAAGTTAGTTATCAAAGCATCTATAGATATCATGCAATGCAATGTTGTGATTAAAATTTACTCATAATTTTATTGGGAGATATGATTTAATTGTCACAATTTTATCTAATTTATTGAAAGATGAATTGAAATTTATTTAAAAACTAATGAAATTTGTTTGACGACTCGCAACATATATAATGGAATATAAGTATTGGGAAAGAACTACAAAATGACAATACGAATGGTTTGCGTTTTGGAAATAATTCAGACTTAACCCAATCTCAATTTATGTTAATGTACTGCTTTTTTGTTGGGTTTGAGAGACTTTATAGCCTTCTTTCGAATACGTAACAGTGCGTGCCTTAAAATACTTTCACTGTAATAATTGAACAAAATTGCATCCTTTTTGACGGTCAGTCGGGAACTAAATATTTTAAATTAGGCGAATGTAGAAGAAAGAATAGTAGGAATTGCAGTAAATTGTCGACCGTTTATGACCATAACTTAGACTTTTATGAGATAGTTTTTGCTAACATATAATATACATATAATATTAACTATGATTATAAAGAAGGAAAAGTTATTGCAAAGAGAGTTATGTACAAAGAAAACAAGTAAATTAGATGTACTCTTTCTTAAATGACGTCTTCTTTTAAAATCTATTATATATAAGATATTTTCGCCAAAATCTATAGATATCATGCAATGCAATACAATTCACATTGAAAATTATAGAGTAATATTATGAATATTTCTCTTGTCAATTAACATAATGATTATAATTCACACAAACATATGATTTCACAAAGTCTTATGAAAAGTCATTCTCCGCTTAGGAAGTCTTAACAATCTCTCAAGAAGTTGTTGAGCCTCCAAAGGTCTTTTGCTTTAAAAGGTCAGGAAAAATATGGTCAATCAAATATTCTTTTGAAGTATTAGATATTTTGAGTAAAGTTAATTCTTTGCTCTTTCTATACTATCTCTAACTGTACTCTAATGTCTTGTCAAATAACTTGTATAAGAACTGAAGTTTTATCAAAATGAATATATCGCTGAATATGTATTGACATCAGAGAATTTCCTTAAGAGAAAGCCAGAAATGCTTGAAGTTAACAGACTTATTACTCTTATACATAATCTTTTTTTATAAATTCAGTCAATTTTTAGACGTTTGTCGGCTCCCATTTCAAAGTGATGTTCACATAACAGGATATGATTGGGATAAGCAGTAATTAAGGTCGACGTCTCTTCAATGAAAAATATAATTTATTTTCTGTTTTTCTAATACCAGTACAAAAGTAAACTTGAATTTAATCAAACCAATGCTTCAGACAATGAATGAATTGATGGGCAATATGTCTAAAGTGATCTTATAATTGATAGAACTTTCACAAAAAGATTATTTTTTAAATTTCTTGGAGGGCTCAGATTCTAAGAAATGCAAAATAAAAGAAATGCCGATTCAATAATGCGTTGCAATTATTTGAATGCATTATACTTTGTTATTAGTAATACTTGTATTATTGCTTCAATGGTTTTCAATACTGCACAGAGTGTTGCCATTGACTAACTTCAAGCTTGACTTTTATTCCTAAAAAGAGTGAAAGTATGAAAGAAGTTTTGCAAATTCACTTTATAACAAAACAATCCCAAAAAGGAATTACGATAGTAGCACTATTCGTTTTTTAATGTATTGTACAAGACTTGTATTATATCTTATAGTTAGTCTTTTGTTCTTTATTTCTTTTTTCTATTGTATTCAATAGTATTACAGCATATTTTCTTTTTGTATTTGTGTAAAAAAGTCAGATATTTAAAAAAAAATATGACTGAAAAACTTTTACTTTTCTTCATACGATAGCATAGATATATATTTGCCATTATATAAAAAAAAAGTGCAAATACTCTAAAAAAAAATGAGAAACAACCTCCCAACACTTTAATCTTTGCCGTTATGAAGCGGGCCGTTGGCCTCAATAACAAACTTTGACTTTCATAGAAAATAGAAAATTCACCGAAATGCAGATGTAAGCGAAGTCACGATACTATATAAATATAAATATATGATTATATTTCTCAAAGAAAGAAAGAAAGGTGTAGTACGGCATTATTTGTTGTTGGAAAGTTAGCAAAGATTGTTGCTTCTTAAATTACATCATATGCTCGTTATGCTAAACACCACCCCTAGAATTTGAATTGAAGAAAAGAATCAAATAAAGTCCCGCAGCAGTCATTTACTTTCTACTTTTTGACATTTTATTTGATGAATGTTCCACCAAATTAATCAAAATTTGTATTTAGCGCTTTGGCGTCGCTTATGTAATATGTAATGTGAAATCGCTGCACCCTTGACACCAACCAAGTGTAAGGTCAGGGTCAATGAGCACTATATTTTATCACATTTTTTTCTTTTTTACAATACAAGTTATATAGAATTCACAAATTTTATTAATTGAAAAATTTTGTGCAATAAAATTCATTTTTATAATAAAAGGTCAGCTCATTTCGACAGTATTTGGGCAATAATGAGACGTTTGAGTTAACACATTGAAAGTAAAAACTGAGAACAGGTTAGCAATCAAGCTTACTATTAGACTATCTCTTCTTACCCAACAAAGTTCAGCAATGCATAACACAGAACAACTACTTTTCTCAATCCCCTATAGCCTTATAGATCCTCATAAACAAAACAAGGGGAATGAACCTTCAAATATAGTGCCGATGTCCCCCACCATATCAGAGAAAAATTCACTTATTCATATACACACTTATTTGTATTCAACATAAACTCTTTATAATATATATAAGTTGTGTCCATCAAAAGAATATGTCAACTTTTTTCATAATCGAGATGCGGAACTCTCACAATAATTGTTACATTTGATAACATAATTGGATCAAAGCTAGCATTTGAAACACTAGTTGAAAGCTTCTATGCTATTAACAATTGAATAGCAAATTATGCTCTACTTTAATTCAACTGCAATTTGCATCACAAATAAGAAATTACTTATTCTATTCATAAATGAATCGATAAATTTGTTTATTCATTTATTTTAAACATATTTGCTTTTTTGAATTAAATATATAGAATTATCTGGACTCGTATCTGACGTACACATAGAATGCAATAGTAATGATATTATGGTGACATTAAACGCACCAAATTCTTTCAATGGTATGATATATCCAAAAGGATTATCTAAAAACTCAACGTGTATGGTTGAATATACCTCTGTCTCAAATATAAGCTATAAGTTGCCATTACGTTCATGCAATACAATGAGCACTGATGTGGTAAGTCTTTCAAGTTCATTATCAGCTTTCACTTAAATCTTTCTACACTATCTATACACTATCGGTTGGCTATCTTTATATATCTATTGTTTAGATAATTCAACAATCATTGTGTTAATATGCTATACATGCAAAGCACACATTCATAATTGTGATGCTTTTATGAAAGAATAATATAATGGATCGCATCAAAGAATTAATAGTATAGAAAGAATGACATAATGATTGTGATTCTCTTTTTTCATCTATAGGATGATGGAGTGGAATATTTCAATACTGTTGTGGTTCAACCCCATCGGCGTCTTGTGACTAATCAGGGAAGAGGTTATCACATCAGATGCAGATATCAGACCAGAGAAAAGAGGATTTCTAATGGATTTAATGTGAGGTAAATAAACAGCAAATTTCATCTGTTTATCATTTACTTTCAATGATACAAATATAGCCTAAAGGCAACTGAATAATTGACAATTTCTGTTGGAAACACGCATCTAATGATATCGCAATGATTTGTATTAGATTTACTTCTCTATAATATGCTTATACTTTCTTTTAATGAAACTTTATATTCAATGGTAACAAACAATTAATTTAAACGGCATTGAGCTTGAAATGAAATTACTAAACAAGAAGACTTACAATCATGTACTTTACAATACAACAGAAATAATCATATTTAATATCGTGACACAATCACAATCAAACGAATGTTCAGTCAATTATAGTGTCCTTCATGTCTTAATTTATAATCCTTAATATGAATCACAATAAAGTAGCTGACAAAAGCAATTCACTATTTAAATATTCAGTCGACCGAATCATAATTTTTAAAGTTTGTTCATAGCGTCGAATTGCTATTGCTTTGAAAAAATTGAGATAAAAATTTAATTCTTATTTTCATTAATATAAATGCAAATATTATTAGTTGTCATTAATTCATGACTTTATTTGAATTACGAGATAAATTCAAATTCTTAAGCAATAAGTTAATGCATATATAATTGTGGGAATTTCCGGGTAATAAAAATAGTCGTTGTGAAGAAGCACTTTCCTAGGAATGGCTAACCCTAACTATTAATTTTTAGTTCAGACATCTTTATCGTTCTTTTTTTAAAAATATACTTGTTTTTAAAACTTAATTAACATGAATTGATTAAATAAATATTATTAGCTGATTAAAGAATATCTTCTAAGCTTTCAAATTTCTTTATATGCTTTAAAAGAGTTTAATGAACTAAATCTAACATCATTTATTATACTATATTTAACACTAATCAATTATCATAAAAAAATCTCAGGTAATTACATCATTTAAATTGATTGTGTGAAAAACATCTTCCATTTTCTTGTAAATTATAAAATTAGAAATTTAGAAAATTTAAAAACTAGAAAGTTTAAAAATATAATCTAATTGGCATCAAAAGTTTTACTTAGAACATTTTTAAATATGATTTTTAAAATGTTTAAAGATGTAATAAACAAGCATATAGTTTTGTAGCGTTTGTCTGTCTGTTAGTTTGATAATTTTATATTAATATTGGTTAAATAAATGTTGATTCAGCCTTAGATATAATTGAAAGTTACCATTTAAATAATGAACATTTCTTAATAGAGATTAAAACTTAGATTAATCTTGACTTCAATGAGAAAAAAATAACTCACGAATTAAAAAGTTGAATATAGAAATTGGTGAATTTTAATCAGAAGCATGTAGTGTACAAGTTTATACTTTCATAAATTATTTTGTTAAACCAAAGTAGTAATTCATTAAAACCAGATTAACAACATTTTATTACTTTATTTTAGAATAATATCAATGATAGAATTTATCTTATTCTGAATTTATTTATGTAATAAATCAAACGAAAGTGGAAAATAGTAACACGACTTTAATGAATTTTAATTCATGCTTAAAAACTAAAAATTTCGATTTCATTTGAGTTATTCATGACTTTCAGAAGATCCGGATATCATTGATTAAAAGTTCTCACTTTTTAATTGATAAGAGATATAGGGATAGTCATCAGAAGTTGTAAATTGATGCTCTTATCAGACCCTATCAAACATCATTAATCAGATATATAGTGACTTAAATTCAGAAGAGATCAAATTGAATTACTTTTTTTATAGTTAATGGCAATCTTCATGAAAAAAGCACGAAATGAATGTTTAAAATCGCTTAAAGAGAAAGTATAAATTGTTATTAAAGTTTGCTAATATGAGATCCCGTCGTATCTTAAAAATGGTTATTATTTATTAGTTATTATTATTAATAAAAATCAAAGCATTAAAAAGTGAATTGAATTTAAGGCTCTTGTATTAGAAATGAATTGAACGCTTAATAGTTTTGTTGCCTAATAATAGCGACAGAAATTAATTCTATCATTTGCGATGCCCATAAAAGAATGTTGTTATACTTCAACATTTAAGTTATTAAGTTCGGCAACTAAAGTGTGCCTAACATGAAACTATTTAAATGAATATTTATTTCCTCGGGTTTCAAAGTAGTTCGTGTTTTCACTAACACTTCGTGATAGTTATTTTTTTTATTTACCTTAAAATGTTGTCCCTTTCGTGGCGATTGTTGGCTGAGTTTTTCCCAAAGTGTTTCATCTGAAACGAATTATCAGGCATTACCACTTACCTCAAAAGCAGAACCAATCAAATCTTTGTAAATCTTTGATAAATTCGCTAACTATTTGTTATATCAAAAATGAGTGAAGTTCTTAAGAAACAATCAGAACAAAAAACAGGAAAAATGTTCTTCACACAAAATATAGATATAATTTACTAATACTTAGAAAAAAGACATTTTTGAGAAAAGTATGCAATCGGATACGCTCTACGCTATTTATCAATTCTTCTTCCACTCATTTGCAATCATAAGTGTAATTGTTTGCATACCATAAATGTTGAAAATTGGTGCGAATGTAAGCGAATCTGTTTATCATCTGTTGAATGCGTATATATAGAGACAAAATAATAAAATAGAAAAAAGTTAATGTTATGCATGATTTTGAAGACGCAGACGATGGCAGTGGTTGATGAACCTTATTTTAATGGAATGCTGGGTTAGAGATTTGAAAAAGTCACTGAAATGAAGTGGGGGTATTGGTATTTGAAAGGGGAACGCAAGGATGCAAGGATGTTTATCGAACCCCACTCAAGGTCGACATTAATGTAAAGCCAATGCATAACGACTGTAAATCTTATACTAATATATTGTACTAACAGAAAATATATTGAGTGAATGCGTGCAAAAATTGTATTTCTTCTCTTTCACCTTCTACAATAAGTTATTGTGATTCTTCTTCTTTAGACCCATTGCTTTAAGGCCTCATTCTATAAATGAAAATTGTTATACCAACCAAAGCACTAATAACAATGTGCATCACCTTTGATGCAACGCATCGCCAAATACAAGCCCTCAAACATGGCCTCTGGCTTCTAAAGACCAAAACTCTTATGTAATTCAATCGTTGAATCATTGAGTCATTCAATCAATTGACTTCAATTACAAAGAATAATAAACAATATTTGTAAAAGACAATCTCTCTTCCGACAAGTTTGACATCAATAAAATGGTGCTCAACCTATCATTACTATTGAAATTTCAAACTTTGTTTAAAATTTATGCTTACAGTAATAGTTTTGCTTATTTTAAAATTTGAATTAAAAATAAAATTTATGGAAAAAGTGAACAATTATGTGAAATTGTTTTCGCCTTGAGTTCTCTCAATGTCAGCGCAAACAAAATTAACCACTGGAACAGATATTTAAACCAAATTTACATCACAAGTGTTGATAAAGTTTGTTAACAAAGTTTGTTAACAAAGTTGCGTAAAACTTTTCTGTCCCAAAGGGATGAGATAAAGACGAGCAAAATACTGATTCTATAATAGAAATGTTATGCGACACTTATTTAAATAATACATTGGTAAATATATTTATAATGTCATTCCCAGAATGCTGAAAAAGAGGAACCGCGTCTTGTATATGTCATGTCATGCTTAAAACAGGATTAGCTAACAGTTAATACAATTCTTTATCTTTTGATACATGGCGTCTGTCAGTTTTGGGGAAACACTCCTAAATAGCTAATACTAAATGAGATCTGCAAATAGATTGCCATAAATAAAATAAATATATGGTAAATAAAGCGAAGCACAAATTGAAATGAGAATGATTGACAACATTACAGCAACCTTTAGTGGTTTGAAACCCAAATGAATTAAAAATTATTCGACTTTCATTCATAGCCCAAATAAATAACTATTCAAGGCTTCCTCTAAATAGAAAGTAAAGATAAAAGGGAACTTTATGTAGGTGTTGACCAAAGTTAACATGCTTGTTGAATTATTTATTTTGTATGTTACTTTTTGGAAATTGAATCATTATAGAGCAGCATTTCCTTCAACAAAATTTAACAAATGAATTTGTTTATTATTCGCCATTGATATAAATATTTATTGTTTACAGTATGATTGGCACAACACCCGTTATGGCAACCGCACCAATGCCTTCGTGTTCAATGAAAATATTTGTTGCCGACACTACTAATGAAATAGTGGCTGAAAATGTCAAAATTGGAGACAAACTAACACTTGCCATCGAAATTGATTATCAGGGTATGACTTTTTGATTACTCTCATCTCAAAAAAGGGATGAAGTCTGTGAATCAAAATTTATAAAATTCATTTAGACGGCTCTTAAATGATATTCTACTATCGATTCATTTTATTTAGATATATACGGCATGAAAGTTACAAATTGCCTCGTGCGTGATGGATTAAATTGGGGTGAACAACCACTTATTAATGATGACGGGTAAGAATATCTGTCCAAACTTATCATATTTTAGACTTCACATTATATTTTAACAAAAGTTACTTTACTCTATCATTTTTCAGTTAGTAATCAAATGAATGCCAATTATTTTCGATAGAAAATCATTTTAATTATAAATACTCATATATTTTAGTTGTCCTGTCGATGAAGAGATAATGGGTCCCTTTGACTACACCCAAAACCTAACTCGTGCTGTCGTTGCATTTCACGCACATAAATTTCCATATACTTCATCAGTCTATTATCAATGCAATGTCAGGCTTTGCCTCAAAGAAGGCGGTGGTTGTGCTGATGTGGTAAGTCTTTGAGACATGCATCAAATTAAACTTACTTTTCATCTATATCTATATCTATATTTGAATTATTGAAAACAAACTTTTAATGCTATCCAATGTTGAATAGCCTCCCGATTGCGATAAAAATGGCCGAAATTTCAGGCGTAGAGAAAGAAGAGATACAAGTGATGTAATAGAAGACGGCAGTCTCGCAGATGTCAGGAGAGATGATGTCAGAGATCTTAGTATTGAAGTTTATTCAGGTTTATATGTAAATGAAGCTGAAGATGAAGAAAGTGAAAGTAAGTCGTTTTATATAACTTGACAGCTGATAATAACTCTTTTATTCTGATTATTAAACTTGAATTAATATGAATCCAACAGTTGATGAATCGGCGACAAAACAGGCCATTTTTGACGAAGAGTTTTGCATTTCAATGAGAAAGTTCGCGATCGGAGTCGCGATTGCAAGTCTTCTTCTAATGCTTGCGGTTATACTTCTCGTCGCCTGTATTTTACAAAGAAGAAGAAGAAGAAAGAGCGCCAGCACTACTGCCAGTTCCATATATTCGGGCCCCTATTCTAATAGAGCCTATAGTAGAGAATAGTCTAATCTCATAATTTATAATTTTATGTAAAGTAATATTCATAAACATTATGTCAATTTATACAACAGCGGAGAACCCATTGCTAATGATTCTATGCTTTATCTTTACTTTAATTATTTATAATAATTTTCACTAATATTTAAGTTCTGTAGAAATGGAATCTTAGCTGTTGTGTAAATACTCTTTACTGTAGCTCATAATAGACGCATCCAACTGACCATTCTTTGTTTCAATTCATCTTAAATGAGTGATTATATTGTTAATCATATAGATATAATTGAAAGGTTAATAATTAGCTTCTTTTTAGTTATTTTTAAATTAATTCTTCTTTTAAAGAAACTTTTGAATTACATTTCGTTCCACTTGTTATTGCATTCACACAATCAAGTCTTGAAAGGGATCTCTCACTCGTCAGCTTAT
>JAQGAN010000584.1:0-10176 GCA_034697745.1 Nothrus palustris
GTTTATCATTACAATGTTATACATTCAACTCTATGCCTAATACAAAATTATAAGATAATCAGTTTAAACATATTAGGAATAGAGTTGAATGTATAACATTGTAATGATAAACTTGCTGATGTGTTGCAGACAATATGCAATAAATATGACTATGACTGTACCTACAAGTTATATTTTTTACCAGTTTTTTACATATTAGTAAATTACAACTGAATATTAATTTTATGAATATAGAGAATTGCTATTATATAAGATTGAAGAGCATGATTATAATAAATGTTACGAATGACTGACCAGCACAAGGAATCCTTATTACCACTTATAATATCGCTTACAAATTGAATCGGAGAAAAATACTGAAAACATACTGCAACGCCTTTACCAACTGTGCTATCGCATTCACTCAATAAATTCCATTTATTGTCATTTAAGGCGTTGATAACTTTTAAAACAAATTAAATAATAATTAAATATCTTTTTAGATCAATTCTATTTTTATAATCAAAATCATATATAGAAAGTGAAAGTTATAATACATACCGACTGAAGAAAATATTAGGACAAAGCATACACTTGACAAAGCATTCATTATGTTGGGTTCTTTAGTTTCAATGAGTTCTTACAAGTTTTACAAGTTTTTATATCTTGTAATAAGTGATTCACATTGAAGGCGTTCTTTGGTTACCACAAGAAATAAATTTTCCCAAGAACTTTCCTCATATAATATGCGTAAATACATAAATACGTGATGAGGTTCCCAATTCATATAATAATAGCTCAAATAAAGCTTACATGAATGCCATGCAATTTTTAGCATGTAAAAAGTTTTATGTAATATCAAATCTTTTATTTACTTCTATGCAAAGTTTTATATTATAAACATTTGTAAATTTGTAAAAAATTTTACGGATATTCCCTATTAATAAAATGCAATTTTCTGTTAGTATCAACTCGTAATGTACTTCATATTTTTCATTAAAATTGTCAAAAAATTAATTGATTGGAGTTATTATTGTATTTGAAAAAAATTATTGCATGAAATATATGTGCAATTTTAAAGCAATCAATAAATTACAATAATATTAATTCAATAAAAATGATAAAAATTTCTCAAATTGAAACTAAAGCTATATCAAAATGTAGTATTAATTTGAGAAATTCTTATAATTTATATTAGATTAATATTATTCAATCCTAGTTATAGAGAAAGAAATATAAGTAAACAATTATTGAATTCATAAGTTATTAATTTATTTGATTTGTTGCACAATATAAGGCTAAAAAGTCCTCTTTCACAATTATCCAAATATTACCCCTTAAGAGTCAGAATATAAAAACACTTCAATAATTAGGTCTTCAAAGATAGTGATTGTTTTATCTTAATTTTACTCATATTTTTTCATTAATCAAATTGAAATCACAAATGTTATTATAGAAAATCAATATTTTTATTATTAGAAAGCTATAAATGAAAAATTTGATTAATTGAATTAAATTTAAACGGGTTAAAACTTAAAACGTACAATTTTAATTGCACTGAAAGTGTTCAATTTAAAAAATTTATTGCATATTAATTACCTATAGAATTAACTTAAATTTTATTTCCAACTAAGAGTTTTAAACCTCTTATGTATCGTTACTTTTCGAAGTTGTAGTTATAATATTTAATCAGTTTTATTGGTTAAAAGCTTTTTAAGGCTTATTAAAGTGAAGATATCTAAAAAACCTATTTTTAAATTTTAAGAATTTTTAAGAATGCTTTTTATAAATTAAGGGCGAAGTGTATTATGGAAATTATTTCAATGTTTCTACCAATTTGTAGTGATTTAATCTAATAAAGTGTAACAAACTTTTGTATTGTTCAAAGCCATATATTGAGTATAAATTCAATAAATAATTTATAATTTAAGGTTTGAAATAATAGAAAGAGAAGGAATTAATAATGTAAGCGATAAAACATGTTGAGATGCTATAGAGAATCAATTATTAGATGAAAGCTTGCGAAATTTATAAAATATTTATTAATCCTCATGATATAGTTGAAAGTTTTATTGAGTACTATTGAAAATATAGTCTTGTAATAAATACAGATGATTTTTTAAAAATAATAATTTTATAAAATCGCGCGTATAAAACAAAGCTCTATAAATGTTTCAAGAGATTTCTAAACTTTTGTCAATATATCTATTAGTCAAATCAGATAAAACTTAAGCATATTCATCATTCTTATTATCAAAATTCATAAGGGTTTGTCCTTAAAGTACGTACGCAGTTGAGGGAGAGGGAGGGGTCAATCAAAAGCGTACAGACACTAAACTCTCATAGAAAAATAACGAGAAATAGGTGTCAAAATGCGTACAAGGGGGAGGGAGGGGTCTACAAACCCGAATTTTGTGCGTACAGGATTAAGGATGAGCCCTAGGTTTAGATCGATTAGTGTCAAAATAAGTCCAAACTGGAATACATTATAACTTAACTATAAACTATTGTAAATCATTTGATTAATAAGTTATGAATAAATATTGATTTTCTGATAGTTGAATTGAATTTTTTTGTTGTAAAGTTTAAAAGATAAATCTCTTCAAACATTTATAGAGCTTTGTTTTATACGCGCAATTTATAAAACTATTATTTTTTAAAAATCAATTTGTATAACTAAAAATAAGCTCAATTTCTTAAATACAAAATAAAGGCTCTACTGTTACGGTAGATATCCTATTCCTTGCCCGTCCACGGCTTCAATAGATATGCATAGATTTGTAAAAAAATATTTAAGGAGTCGAATACACTTATGTAAATTAATTATGCAAATAGTACTCGAAGAGATGAACTTATTTATGTCAAAATTATTAAAGTATTAAGATAGATAAAATTCTTCTGTTTCAAGATATAGTTTAAATTATTGAAAGCTTGCTTTAATTAGCCCACATTCAATTAGTTCCTTAACCATCTCTTCTTTCAAGAGAGTAGGTTTTTTCATTTTTTAAATTAATCTAAATATGAATTAAAAATATCTCTATTATAAGTAGGGACGCTCACGCTCGGCTGACTCAGGGAGGTTTAGGTAGGGGTGAAATGGCGGATTTTGCCAAAAAATCACAGCGGGGGGTATAGGTAGGGGTATTTTTTCAAAGTCACCTTTTTTAAGCTTTATATGTGTTTTGAAAGTCTAGTTCCTTACTATATCTGTGATCCCGCAAGTCGTCATAAAGTCTAGAATTATTAAATAAAGTAAAGCTTTGATATGAATTTGAGTGATTTCATGACAAAAACCCTATTAAATTTTTTAAAATTTTTCCCGAGAAATAACATTAAATAAAAAGTCAATAAAATAACAACATTCAATTACAATTTTAATTGCATTATTGCTTTTTTCATATTATCGAATTGCCTTTCTTTAAGAAAATTTAAGATACTTCAAGATTTAAAACTTTCAATACCTGTTTCATTCATAGATTATAGAATTTTTTATGCTTTTAATCGATGATAATTTAAACGAATGGCAATTCTAATTAATTGAATATTGTTATTTTATTGACTTTTTATTTGATGTTATTTCTCGAAAAAATTGAAAAAATCTCATAGGGTTTTTGTCATTGAGTCCCTCAAATTTATATGAAAGTTTTACTTTATTTACTAACTGTAGAGCTAGACTTTCTATATAGTAATAAAGTATCTGTTGTCTTATATTTAGAATATGACGCAAACAGTGCATTATACGTAGCATTTGCTGATATAATTTGCAGTCAATATTGACTCGTCCGCCGAAAATAATCCAGGGGTTTATGTTTCAGCTCAAAAAGTCAGGAGGTATTTTGCAAATTTCCGACTCAGGGGGTATTTTGGCTATACCCCCCTTCAATATCTCTAATTATAAGTATTAAGACGTTTATAAATAAGAGGATTAGACAAAACCTGAAATTTGGTATCGAAAGAAAATAGAGTTTTTACAGATATTAAAACAGATAAGGCTATCGTTTAGTTCAAAACGTCAGATTCATTTGTCGTGTATTCAACAACAATGGCTAATAAAATATTCGCTTTATTTAATTATTATAGACAAGCTTTAAAAACTTATTTAAAAAATAGCCTAATAATTGGTTTATTGTAAAATATTAAAATATATCGCGCTGTCAATAATGTAAGCTTTTTTTCAATAGTGCGCGAGTTATTCATTCAGTTTATTGAAATATAAAAATATTTCTGAACAAATTTTAACGGATATTAAATCGAAGATGACTTCTTGAGATCGCTTCAGAAGTTTTAGTTAGAATTTAAATGTTGTTTCTGGAAGTCTTCCTCTCCAGACTCAGACTCACAATCAGAAGTGGAAGTGATTGACAACAATAGTGCGAACGTGTGTTCCGTTTGTTTAGAAAATAACACCAATTATAGGAAGACTTTGAAGTGCGGACACGTCTTCCACAAAGACTGCATTAAGTCTTGGATACAAACGAACCGTAGTTGTCCTCTCTGTCGGCGTCACATCTGTAGCCCAAAAGAAATAGAAGAAACGATATATCTTTTGCGAAGATGGCATCTGATGCCAGCGTTTAGAAAGAGTAGCAATTTGGAAAGAGAGGCAATATTGTACTATGTATTCGGTGTGGTAATTTCATCACTTAATCGTATCTGCACTTAATGTCGTCACATCTGTTTCGTCTCATCCATGGGTTATTAGAAATGTTAAAAAAACTATTTTCTTAAATTTTGATATTAAAAAACTTTATATTTAATAAAACTTTATATTTAATAAACTTATATACTTGAAAACGAGTTCATAAATTATATAATAGTTTGAAGATTTATAAATAATTAATTATTTGCTAAGAATTAAATGTATTAAACTTAATAAAATGTTTTAATACTTTGTTACCAAAACTTATGACAATTGATGTTTTTAGAAATTTGCGACACTTTCCTAATGAAGATTATTGAGAGACAAACACTTAAGTTCTCAATATATCTATAACTTATCTAATTTTAGTTAAGAATTTTATTTATTTATAGATTAAGGAAATACTAAATTATAATCCATTTGTAAAAGACCTCAAATCAAAAACCATAGATTGCAAATCTCGTCGTTAACTTACTATCAGTTTATAACTCGAACTTCAATAACTTGAAGGTTGATATCACTCAATAATAATAATATAAAATATCAATTTTTAGATTTGATAAATATAAGAATTTGGAAAATTACATCATTACTAATGATTTTGTTAAATTCCATTCAATACAGATTAGACACTAAATAATAAGTATAGAGTAAGGAAATAAAGGAGGGTATGCCAGATTAGTGTAGTTACGAAACCCTTTAGTGAGACATTGAACTAACTTTGACTTCTATAGAGCCTAAAAGGCTGCTTACTCTTAGTGGGAATTTAGATCAGAATTAAAATCAGAATCAGGATCAAACCCGAACTCCATTTAATGAACTGGAATTCAACTTTGGCTGAATGAGAGCTAAGTCAAGCTTTCAGTCAACCCTTCAGCCAACCCTTCAGCCAACCCTTCACTGCTCAATAATAACAATTGAAATTCTGGTACAAAGTTCTATAATTTTTTAATTTAAATTCTTATGCTTCAGTCGACTGAAATAAATGAAAATTTAAGTGAAAAACTTTTAGAACTACAGTCAAACCCGTTTATAAGGAACAGGTCGATGCAGCCAAAAGCGTTCATTGTAACGGGGATTTCTTATAACAGATCACTTTATAGTGAAATCTATTGAATCGGTGCAAACGATATTATTCCTTATAAGCGGGGATTCCTTATAACGGAGTTCTTTATAAAGGGGTTTGACTGTACTCGTATTAACTGAATTTATTGCCTAAAAGTTAAAATATTAATATATAGTTACAGATATTTAATTGAAAAAATATACTACAGAATAGAGTAAATGATAAGTTTTATGTTAAGGGATATAAAGAAGAGAGCAATGAGTTATTTATGATATATTCATAACTTAAATACTAATACTTTATACAAATAAGAACTTTGTTCGCAAAAAAGTCGATAAATTAATATCTCATTAGTCCCAATGTCAGTTCAAAATGAAATAATAAATAATTAATAGACTTCTAAGTTATTCTTCAAATTTAAACTAAGTTTTGAAACTAATGCTAATATTTGTAATTTTCTCATATAATCAATAATTTCTAATAAGAAACTAAAATAATGTACTCTTTTTGTTATAACGATTTCGCGGCCGCGAAGGCCTCGAAACGGATTGAAAATAGCTTTCTATTAATTGCGAAAAGTCTTTGAGACAACATTTGATAAGTGGTAGCATTCGATGGCATTTATTCCTATCAAAATGTCTACAACCAAAACCCGGCTCTTCGTCTTGTGAAAGCATTTCAGTCAAACAGCAAAGTCTGGCCCGAAGTAATCTGTCAGTTGACCACTCGATACACATCGACTGATTAAATGCGTCACACTTTGCACGAGCGGCAGAACCGAAAAATGATGATCGGGTTCGCTTTGGAGTTGTGGTCGACCAAATCGATGAACTGATTGTTGTAATCGGCGGTGTGTTCGAGGTTTGGGTCGTAAATGTGGACGCTTTTACTGAAGTCATTGAAGATGGAGTTGAAGTGGAATCACCTTTTTCTATATCGTTATTATTATTATTACTCAAACTATATTCGGGATTACTTGCGTTATAGATTTCATCATAAATATCTTCATCAGAGCGATTATCTTTACTCTTGAAGAAATCAAATATTTTCCAGCGATTGACACTCTCTTCTTTGTCATCTACTTCTTTAATGGAACTTTCATTTGATTCAGTTTTGGTATCACTCGATTGAGTGCTTATTTCTGTTCTAACATTTATGTCAATCAAATCTTCTTTGACCTCTTGGTCACCACTTCCTGAACCGCTATATATTTCGGGAAATTCAGTCGTGGATTCTTTTGTTCTATCGCTAGAAAAGGGAAAAACGAAATCTTTTTCTTTCCAATCATCGTCAGTGACTTCACCAGAAGTTTGTGTACTCGAAGTTTGTTCGAGACCTTCGAGTTCTTTTAAATTTTCATAAAGAGTATCATTGATTGTTGTGTTTATCGCACTTAAAGCTAACGTAATAGACCTTGAAGTGGTAGATGTTTTACTGGTAGTGGTAGTGGTCGTGTCCTCTATTGTGTCACAGGATTCACCGCATGGGTTATCAAAATAGGTCGAGAGAAGAGCGGCTTGAAGTATAGGTTGTTGTGCGTGTATTATACTTAAGGGGAAAGGTATGTAATATGTCAATAGACCACATCTGAAATATGATAACACATTACCACTTATTACTAATTATCGATTGGAAGATTCGATTCAAAAAGTAATGGTATTTATAAGAAAAAATATCCACAAATGTGTAAAACAAAATCCACTAAAACTATATAAAATATGTGAATACCTGTCATATATAAACATATCATCTTTTCCGCCGTCGAGCAAATCCCATACAACCTCTTTATCAGTTTCCTGATAAACAGCGAATGAAACTTTATTTGAAAGTTCTTCAAACTTTTCAGAGGCATCAAAACTATTGGCATTAATTACTATAAAGTGAAAGTCTTTCAAACCCGTGCTCTTTAAGAAACGTAACATATTTTCCATACTTAATGCCTGCTTAAGACCGAATCGAAAGGAGGCATTCAGTAAAGTGACAAGAGTTACATTGCCTAACGATTCTCTCATAGGATTAATGCCATTATTGACGGTCCAGTTGGGCGGCGGATGACATAATTGCACTTTTGCTTCAATAATCAATTCAGTGCCAAAAATACTGGCACTAAAACAAATCAATAACAATCTTATTTTATTCATTATTCACGAAATTCATTCAAATTAATTCTTTCATGAATTAACTTAAAGAAATAGATACTACACTTATAATAGAATAGCATATCAGTTGAGCTTAACTTGGATTCAGTCAAATACCAGATATATTACGCATTTCATAATCCAATTATCACAACGACGAGCAGTCTTTAGTCTTTCATAGAGTTTATTAAACAATAAATGCTATTCTATGTTATTCTTAATATTGTAACAAATCGTTTGAAACAATTGCGAATCAAATCCATAGTATTTATCATTCAATAACATCTACAGTACGTATTTGTTTGAATCATTGCAAACCACTTGCACTTTAGACTAATATCTATTTAACGTAAATATATTTGAGTTTGTATTGGATTTACATTTCAAATACAATATATCCGGATTTGCATAAGACTTTTGAACACATTTTTGAACACATTTTTGAACACAGACTATACATGATTTACATGAGAGGATAGAAATAATCACATTTATTAATAATTACTTCAAACACAAGACTAGAATGACTGATATTTTGGATTTAAGGTCTTTTCATATAAGTCTAAGACTTATCCAATCAATCATTCAATGACTAAATGATGGAAATTTCAAGTCAGTCAAATCTGTGCATATTTTTCACGTACTATTACTTTATTTCTAATGCAAAGTTGAGTCAACTCTAAGTATTACAAGTGATATGAAATGTATATGAAATGAATGCTTTTGTAAAAATTAATCAATAAATTGATACTAAATAATAATAATAATAATAATCGTATAAAATGATGGGAAAAGTTACTATCTTTTTTCGCTTCTATGTTTAGACCTATGTTTGCGCTTCTTTTTGCTTTTGTGACGTTCTCTTCGGTGATTATCTTCACTATCACTGCCATTGCCGTCACTTTTATGTTTGCGATCATATCTGGTTCTACTTCTACTCCTACTTCTTCTGGTACTTGATTTTGATGAACTCGAGCTCTCGTGTCTTCGTTTATGTTTATGAGAAGATTTCGACTTCTTTTTATGTCTTTACAGAAAATACTGATAAATAACTTTTTTTATATTAATAATAAATTATAAACTATTAGTTACTTTTTGTGCTTCTTTTTATGTTTAACGGTTGAAGACTCTGGCAATGGATTGGATGTGTGGTTAACAGTACTCTTATCTGCAGTCAAGTGTTCACTACTGTCTGTGTCAGAACTCGTTGAACTCACGTCAAGAACTATGTCTTGATTTGGATTCACGCGAAAAAAGTTTCGACATTGATATGTGAAATGTCCCGCTTTGGGCATTAGTTAAATAAAAGTTTATATCAAATTAATCTCCACATTAATTAATTAAAGTTAATTCAAATTTTACATTAGATATCAATCCATAGGTTTAAAAATAAATAATATATTAATATTAATGATTAAGAGATTAAAACTCTTTAATGCGATTAATAGTTACAAAGTTTTCGAGTAGTGATAAGATATCAATAGATATAATATATAATTCATAATAATTTCAATTCAATTAAATCATGTTTTGTATAAAATGCATAATAAGATTAATTGAATTAAAATAAATGTGAAAAACAACTAAATTATTAATATAGGTCTATAATTAAGAATACATACGATAACCACATTTATTACAAGCGGCGCGAATCGTATTACTTGACGTATGGCTTAGTTTTGCCATTATTTCTAATTGGATTCAATTAATAATTAATCGATTCAATTGAGTATAACTTATTATTTAATTCATAAATAGCGTACCTTTAAGTGAATTATTCATTGTTAATATTAATTAATTAAACTTTAATTACAAAATAAATATAGTTTTTAATAAATGAACAGTAAGTAAAATGATTTTGAAAATACGGCTCTAATGTTGACAAACACAAAATGCTATCCATGTTTGCAATTATTTGACGTAATTTTTGAATTAAATGATTCACTTTTAAAATATAATAACATATAAAACGTCATAAAAATAAGGGGATAGGGATTGGGGGCAACTCTGTCAACAACTCTGTCAACCGTTGTAAATATGAGTTTTAAAAAATAGAGTGATTGGGCGTCAGCGATGTTGGGCTTCAAATATTGTGGAACATTATTTTCGTATATTTCCATTGCATAAATTGTTTAGTTTTATAAGTTTTATAATAACTAACATATGATTTCCAATAGTATGTTATGTTTTGATTTTAATTTTAATTACGGTATAGACTATTAATATGAACAGAGTATTAGTTTAATGTTTTAATTATGGTTTGCTTTAAGTATTCATTTATTATTAATAAATACACAACTATTAAAAGGTAAAAATTGATTATTCATTAAAATTAAAACTGCTTTAAATATTAG
>JAQGAN010000585.1:0-10162 GCA_034697745.1 Nothrus palustris
CGCCGCATAAGATATTGTTATATAGCGACACAAGCGTTAAAAATTGGCAACTTTTGTCTAGTCTGTATCCTTATGAGTGATGGGGTATTTTAGAAATTTTTCGACTTAGGGATTATTTTGCCCCTTTGCTCATCCCTAGTTAAATAGTGTTTCATTTTAAGCTTATTTACAGTTTTAACGCAACTTTTAATTTGAAGCAATTTATTGAATTGCCGAACGCTTGTGTATATTTACGACATTTCATTATCAGTGGCATGACTTTGCACTAACTTATAGTTAGCATCGAAGCAAACAGATCTCGTCTTCAGTTGAGATGAGATGAGTGGTCAATACATTAGAGTTAAAGTTAATTCAAAGTTTGTATATTCTAGTTTCACATTTTGTTTGTGAGCCATATCTGGAGTTTAGGAATTAAAGAGTTGTTAAAACTTAAAATAAACTTAAGTTTAAAGTGAATAAATGAATGTAGCCGTTCTTTACAACTGTGGTTCTCAATCTTATTTGCTTGGGTTCCACGTGGAGGCCATTACTAGTCATACATATATAGATTATAGTTTACAGAACTATAATTAATTCATTTAAATTCAATTCAATTAATAATTCCTTTAAAGGCATATCAAAGATAATTAATTAAATGGTTTAAAAACTTTAAAAAAGTAAACATCATTTATATATGAATTGATCGCATGAAATACATGTGCACTCAGTAATAGATAAGAAATGTATAAATATTCCCTTTAAAAGCATTGAATGTTGAGTTAATGTTTGCCTTTTATTACTGTTAAAACAGAGTTCGCAATATTTTTATTATTCATATTAAGTGTCGTTTGGATTGCGTTTGATTTGAGGCAAACAAAAGACGACTTACTGTTGATTATAAGCGTTTTGTAATTCAAATAAACGCCAATTTGTTTATAATTATATTAATTATTATTTAAAACAATACAAAAAATGGCCGAAAACGCAAACAGCGATCAGAAGATCAAACTCGAAAGCTTTGACGGCAACACATTTGAGTGCAAACTCGAGGCCGCGAAGATGTCTCAACTCATCAAAAACATGATCGCAGACCTCGGCATCGATGGTGACGACCAAAAGGCCGTTCCGCTCAAGAATGAGGCCGTGACTGACGACGCGCTCCAGAAGATTATAGAATGGATGGAATACCATTTTGACGATCCGCCACCGGATGAAGACTTCGAGGAAGAGAAGGATCGACGCAATGAAGAGCTGAGTCATTGGGACAAGACTTTCATCGACGTTCCCGATCAGGGACTGCTCTTTGACATCATAGCGGCCGCCAATTTCTTGGACATTAAGGGTTTGGTCGAAGTCGGGGCCAAACATATCTGCAATAAAATTAAAGGTAAAACATGTCAAGAAGTCAGAGAAATGCTCAAAATTACCAATGATTTCACTCCTGAAGAAGAGGAGGCCATTCATAAAGAGAATGAATGGATTTATGCCAAAGATTAGGATTAGTTGTCATTTCACTAAAATTTAATTTCATTATTTAAAATATTGTATTTAACCATCATTTTGACCAAATATGTGATCGCTTTTTCTGTTATAACAAACACTAATATTGTTTGCAATTTTTTGATAAAAATGTTGACAATAAAAAGATTGTTTCGAAATTTGCATTTTTGAACATTTATTTAGTTTAACAAACATTTTATTTAATGATAAACTGAGAAGAATATTGCTGTAAATGAATTCATAACAAAATGTATGACTAGTTATATATCGCTTAAAGCTATCAATTCTGAGATAATAAAAAAGACGATAAAAATTGCAATTAAAATAATAAAATGAAATGTTATTAAAGTTTATGTTATAAGAAATGGTGAGAATTAAGGACAATAAACACCAAACTGTGTAGTCTTTTCATAATAATTGGAAAGTGCTTTAAAGAGCTCTTCCATGAGGTCCGGCTGTTGCTTAATAAGTTCCCAACTGTCGGCTTTCATCACATCCTTTCTATTCGTAATAATAAAGTCGACAACAATTGCTTTCAACTTCAGAGCTTTGTGAAGATGTGACAAAACGAGCACTTCTGGCGCCGTATCGATGGTCAAGTTGGACATAAGGTGTTCTTCACATATTTCCACCAATTGTGGCAATTGATACTTATCTGCGGCGGCCAATAGTTCTTTTGCCACTTTCTTAAGATTTTGCACTTTTCCCGAATATATGAAATGCAACAATTCATTGGCCACTTCTATACTGATGTCCACTATTTTAACCATATTTTCATTGCTTTCCTTCATTTGGTGTTCAAACATAGCGGAGAAGACGGGAGACCGCGAAGAGAGGATCGACTTGTGAGCCATTATATCAATGCCATCGATGTTAAGCTTGACGTCCGCGAACTTACTCTCTTTCAATAGTGAACTATAGTTTTGCGACAGATTTATGTCAAATCTCTCTAACTGTTCGATCGGATCATTAATACTGAATAAACGGATCTATTGTTTGAAAGTTTGCATTAAAACAATGGATTCAATTGACGCAAAGTTCTTACATCACAACAAAGGGTGAGTTTATTGTTTTGCAGCAAATTATTGGTCGCGTCGAACAGATATTCTCGAGTAATGAAAGACTTAATACCAGAAGATTTTCCATGAATTAGTTGAATAGGACTTCGAACCGATTCTCTTCCATTTTGATGACTCACTGGAGCCGAAAACTCGAACCGAAGGACTTCGAACTGGCCTTCAATTGAATCAAATAAATCAATATCTAATAAATTGTATGCAAATATTAACAAATACCTGGATTTAAGACAATTGTGTCCATTGGCGACCACTGATTAGTTCGTTGTCTTTGAGAAGTATTACTATTATTGGTATTATTGGCGACACTTCTGCTGCCATTCGTCTGATGGAAGAAACTGGAACTGGTCTTCGAGTTATGCTTTTCATTATTGCTGTAATTTATTAAAGAAAATGTGTATTTAGTCCACAACGGCTTTTCACCCGATTCTCTATTCAGAAAAGCGCCCAAATATTCATTTCCGTCTATAATAATAGAGATATCAATATTTGTGTTAATTGTAATTAAGTTTCACTGCATTTCATTTATTGCAAAAAAAGTTTAGAGACTTGACTGACTTCGAGTCTCTTCAAGATATCCATTAATTAGCGATCAAAACGTGTTAAGTGCAATGCATATAATGCTATCGCTTAACACGGTTTGAAAGCTATTTAAGGAATTTTGTGTTTTTTTATAATAAACACTTTTATTAAAGACCAGAAATGTTTTTGACAATCGGAGCCACGATTATAGACCACGAACTGTCCTCCGCGTGAAAGACTGTACTCTTGATTAGGTTATGATTGCGATCACGAAAGTTATCTATTGTCCAAATATATGTGAATTGATTCACATCTGATTTCACATAACAAGAATATAAAGAATTGTTTGAAATCGACATTATTTGTCATTAAAGTAATGTTTCATTAAATGTAAAAACAAGAGTCACGTGAAAAGTGTTGAGAAGTTTTGCATTAGGAATGTACACATATTACGTAACACAATTAGGGCTGAGGTGGACAAAGCATTTCTTACAATCCATAGAAGACAATTATTTTAAAAAAGCGTGGGTGTGTATAGGGATCACATTTTTGCGTTACATAATTTGAGATTCAATACATGTACTGTACATGTATTGAATCTCAAATTATGTAATGCAAAAATACAGTGTGTGGTTAATATAGTATTCATAACTTATGTACATTTTAGACATTAAAACTCGCTAGGGTAACACACACTCCTCATTACCTGTGTATATACTGTACTATATTTTTTGTGGATTTAGTATTATGCTATGTATTTAGTATACAGTAGAAAATTACATAGGTAATGAGGAGTGTGTGTGTTACCCTGGCGAGTTTTAATGTCCTAAATTGTACTGTATTATCAAAAAATGAAAGCATTTATTGAGTTCACACCTAATCCGTCGTCAACTCTTATTAGCTATCAATCATCTTTTGTGATTAATGTTGTAAAGTTGACTCAGACCGGGGTTTTCGGGCTTAATAGTCATCATTAGTTGTGATCTTTTAAGTGTCTATACATTTGGTGTCAATAATTAGCATAAAATCCCTATTTTGTTGAGAGCGGGCTTTCATTTGTAGAGAAAATAATGCATTTTATAATAATATTGAAATCAATTAAATTATGTTAAGATCCGATTCGTCTCTAAAACCATTCATTTGTGACAAAACTGATTGCAAACGACTTTATAAGCCATTTATAAGTGAAGAACAACTCCAAAGACATAAGTATTTTAGACATAAAAAGTTTAAATGCAATTATTGTGAAAGTATTTGTAATAATGTTTACGATTTGTGTAAACACAAGAATCTCTTTCATAATGAAAACATTTCAATAAATCAACAATTTTTGGACATTAAATGCGCGCAAAATTCAGTCAAAAAAGAAGTGATTAATTGTGATAACGATTTGGATTCAATTAATTGTAATTTAAGGCCAAATAAGAAGTTGAAGTCAGAGGAAAAGGTATTAACTCAACAAAACGGTCAGCAAAACATTGCAAAAATGGAGTGTCAATGGAGTGGTTGTCATAAAGTGTTAGCTGAAGAGGAATTCGCGCAACACATTAACGACCATTTATTAAAACCATTTCATTGTGAATGTGGACTAGACTTCGGTTCAGAACCAGAACTCTTTGACCACAAAAGGGTTTCACACAATACCGATAGTAATATCAGTAATAATAATAACCCAATAGTTAATGATAAACAAGACTTTCTGTTATTGACAAAAGTAATCCCTAAAGCAATCCCTAAACCTAATTATGTTTTCACTCAAACAAATGTCAATATAAGTGATATTAAGAGTGAAATTGACATTAGTATTGACTATAAATTGTCTAATTGTAAGACTAAAGATGGCTTTAAGTGTAATTTTCACAAATGTGGACAAATTTTCACAGACATCAAAGACTTTGAATCGCATCGTATAATACACTCAAACCCATGTAATATCAATACATATGATTTCATTAAACAAATGGTTGCAGATTTTAGTCCCGTTTCATATGTTTGCCAAATAAAAAAATGTAAGATTAAGTCCGGACAACAACACACAGTTCAGAATCACGTGAGCAGTCACTTCGGTGTGAATCCATTTCGATGTAATGTGAAAGACTGTTTCCAAACATTTACCGATAGAGTCAAATGCAGAGAACACGAGTTGTCGCACTTTTACCAACAATTGCCACAAACGTCTCAATACCTATGCGTTTGGGCCGAATGTGGCTCTCAATTGAAGGACAGAATTGCGGCGATGTTTCACGTGAACCAACACTTCGATGTTCGCCACAATTGCGATGTTTGTGGCAAAACATTTGACAAGTTTTGTCATTTTGAAGCGCATCGAATCGTTCACTTCAATGACAAGAATCCACCTTTAGATTTGAGCTATTATTTTAAAATGGAATCAAATCACCGCTATCTCTGCCTTTGGCCTAACTGTCACTTAACTATCATTTCATTTTCCGCTGATTTGATGTCTAATCATATTAAAGAACATTACGGTATTTGCAAAACAGCAGAACGCGATTATGGCATTGCATCCAATACAAGCACGCCATCGACCTCTTCAAACACTTCAAACACTTCAAACACTTCCAATACTTCCAACACTTCCAATACTTCCAACACTTCCCCTCCTTTAATGACCGCTAAGAAAGATATTAAGTCATCCATTAGTACGCATTCAAAACAGAAATCAATTGACGCCACACTCGAGTCAGTGAACACTTTGACAAATGGTTTTGACTCAAAACCGGCTCAAAATTGTCTTAATGAAGATTTTTATAAGTTTTACAAAATAAATGAATGCGAAGTCTGTCTAAATAGGATTGAAGATGAAAATGACTTTCAAAATAAATTGTCAAATATTGAAAGTTCAACTGTTAATGAAGTCATTCATAATAACAATAATGCAAATAAAAAAAATGTCTCACAAAAGGATTATTTGTTGAAATGCGAAGTAAGACTTTGTAGAGACAATCAGTTGAAGAAGACCTACGCTTTGAATTGTCAAATCTTTAATTGAATGATTGCTTTGTTTTTTAATTTTCAGTAAATCGATATATATTCGCATTAATATTATCTTATATTTCATATAAATATCTTTATTTAGTTTATAATTATTAGTATTCAATCAAAATAACTCTATTATTATTATAAAGAAATGAAATTTTAATGTTTTAAAACAAATTACATGTCATTTTCAATAATTGTAAGCATTTGTAAAAATTAAAATAATTCATTTGAGAGCGAATCTAAAATTATTATTTTATCATTTTTGAAACCCTCTTGTGATTGGTTTTATAATAAATAGGGAAAAATTGTCTCCAATTAGTATACAATTAAAAGTTAATTTTATTTTAAGGAATAATAGTTTTCTAATATAAAAATTAGTTTTTTAAAATTCACGTTTAAAATGCTATTTAGAAAGTAATTTTGAACTCTCAATAAACAATTACATTGCAATTCAATTTTGTGATTTTAAATGAGATCTTAATTAAGCCAAAAAAGATGAATAATTTAGGATTAAGGGATTTAGGATTAATTAAATCAGACTTAAACTGACAGATAATAAAATAAATCCAAAAGTTTGAGTCATTTGGCAAAATATTTAACACAAAAAAAGATTAGTGATTGAAAAATAATATTTGATGCATTAATTTTAGTTTAAATGATTGATTGTTTAAAACTGATTAATTAATTTGAATCAATGATTAATTTTGATGACATTCAGAGATATGTTTTCGCAAATCGAGTAGATTTGCGACAGAAAAAGAGCAGTCAAGAAAACTGCACTTAAAAACCATAATATTTCTGTTGAGTCGTAGCTCTTGTTCGTCCAAATAAGCGCTTCGGTTTTGCTCAACATTCGGTCGTTCAATATCGACATAATTGTTACCAATTCTGGGTTTGACAGCACTTGCTTTGGGTCGTCCTTTAGAGGCAGATCGGGTGTGATTTCGGTTGATGTGAATCCTCAGGCCTTTCAAAGTGAGACTTCCGGGAAAATAGCAGTTCTCGTATTTGCATTTGTATAGTTTGAAGTTTGAATTGTCCACTGATTGTAGTTTTGAGTTATGCTGACTAGAGATGTGTTCTCTCAGCACTCCTGATGAATAGCCAATGAAAAGACATTTAGGAAAATAGCATTTAAATACATTTGCATTCTGTGGACAAATATTAAAGTTGGGTTTGTTTTTATGAGTGCATTGAACGTGTGCTTTCAATTGTTCCCCATCTGTGCCAACAAATACACATCTCGGGAATTGACACTTGAATTTTTGCTTAGATATCGGTATAACAGGATTGATAACAGTTATTCTGTTAGGGTTTTGTGCATATGAAGGCCCGTTGTATTGTTCATTAATGACATTTGCCATTCTATTGACTTCTGATTCTTGTGGAACCAAATGTCTCGTGTATTTCCTTTTGAGACCAGTATTTATATTACTTTCACGATTAGTATTACCGATACGTCTATTGTATTTTCTCTTAACTCTTGTTATAAGGAGTTGTCGATTGATATCTTGATAGTTGTTATCGACACGTCTCGTATATTTACGTTTCAATCGGGTATTAAATTGATTTAAGTTCTGATTAGTATTAAATTGATTTAAGTTCTGATTAGTATTAAATTGATTTAAGTTCTGATTAGTATTGATTACATGTCTTGTGTACTTTCTTTTCATCGGAACATCAGTTTGATTGTTGTCGACACGTCTCGTGTACTTTCTTTTTATTCTATACTTCACTCCATTGGTGTCGACGTCATTACCATTATTGCCATCATTGCTGGCACTGAGACGTCGTGTACCGATTGGACTGTTTGACTCTTCATTATTAACATCTGAACGTCTCGTATACTTTCTTTTCATTCTATAACT
This sequence comes from Nothrus palustris, assembly GCA_034697745.1. Lineage (NCBI taxonomy): Eukaryota > Metazoa > Arthropoda > Arachnida > Sarcoptiformes > Nothridae > Nothrus > Nothrus palustris. Next base: position 7,946 of record JAQGAN010000585.1, read on the forward strand.
GACTTGATTTGCGTTTTCACTTTCACTTTGATGTCTAGTGTAGTGTCGCTTCAGTCCAGCTCTCAATCTGTTGATCGCTTCTTCAGTTCTTGTATTGTTCTTCATTTGAGCGATTCTGCTCTGAAAGGGTCTGAAGTTGTGCTTAATATTGTGTTTATTACGTTTATGAAATCGAAGTCCGACCAGAGTTTTCCCGACGTAATCGCATCGAAATATAGAACACCTGAAGAGCTTGTCTTCTGCCGAATATTCGTCATTTTTGGGCTCATTTTCAACACTAATAACCGTTGAAGGACTCAATGAATTGGTCTGAACTCGGATTCCATGCTTTTGTCTCATGTGAACTCTCAATCCCAACGCATTTTCTCCAATGTATTGACAATTAATTTGTTTGCACTCAAAAACTTTACGTTCAGTTTTACGAACAAACGTTTCTCTCTTTTCGTTTTCTACTTCTTCTTCAACTTTATCTGTGTTTTCATCTGATTTGCAATAAATCTTATGCTTTCGAAACATATGTGACTTCAGATTCAAGAAATTCGGTGTTTCGTAATCACAATCCTCTGCAACACAACTATAAGACTTATTATTACTTGACTTAATTGTTACGCATTTACTCTCATTTGACGGCTCCTTAACTTCGATGCGATCTTTGATGCGATCTTTGATGCGATCTTTGATGGGTTTATTTGGAAATTGAGTTCTGATCTTCACATGCATTGAATGCTTTCTATTGTAATGAATTCTTAATCCGTGAGGATTTTTGCCAATATATAGACATTTTGGTTGATTGCAATTGAATGACTTCGCAGTCAATGTGATTACTGTAAGTGCTTTCGAGTCCAAGTCGTCGTTCACTTCTTTAGACTTGTGATTGATTTTATGTTTTTGAAGCAAATGAATTCTCAATCCGTGAGAGTTTTTCCCTTTATATTCACATTCTTTGACGAAACACTTCAATGACTTATTCTTCTCGTAAACCACTTTATTGTCTCCAAAATTGGCATCAATTGTATCGTTCAAATCCACGTAAACCTTACTTTCGATGTTATGTTTATTTAGTAAATGAGTTCTCAATTCAATGGAATTTCTGCCCAAATATTCACATTCAGTGAAAGTGCAATTGTATGGACTGTTATTCAAACTTTCGATATTGTCCTCAACTTCGGAACTCTTATCAAAGCTATTGTTGTCATTCAACTTATCATTCAATCGATGACTACTTAATAGATGTGATTGTAATTGAATAACAGTTTGTGCCACAAAATCACATCCAATTTCAGTGCATTTAAAGCTATTATCCATTTTGTCAGCAATTAATTGATTGTTGTCTTGAATGGTCTGACTATTGTCTCGAATGAAATGAATGGAATCTTCGATATCATGAATAACTTCCGGCTTTTCACAGTTGAGATCAAACTCTTGTCCCAAATCCGATGTCTTCTCTCTATTAATATTGATATGAAATTCTTCCAAATGTTGACATAAGAGCACATAATTAGTTGTTTCGAAACCACAAGACTTCCAATTGCAATGATATGAATACTTCTCTTCATTTGTCTCTTCATTACTCTTAATATTGTATTCAATATTATCACAACTTTTTATTGAAAGCGATGTCTTCTCTTCACTCATATTTCCCTTACTTTTCAAATAATTACACTTTTATTAAAACTTTAATCTATTCTTAATTACAATTAATTCACTTATAATTGTATTTCAATTAAATTAAATATCAAAAGACTATTGATATAGATATTAACAAATGTTTATCTGATTTTTATTCACATTTAAGTATCAAATAATAAAACATTTGCGAAACGCTTTAATCAATTGTTAAGTATTGATATTTGAATGCAGTGTTCAATAGTGTCTGTATTGCTCTCTATTGACTTCCTTTTGTGTTTCATATCATTCAATAAAATGTAAACTTATTTCACACATAATTGAGCCAAAAGTCATTTATTAATAACGACCGCAATATAACACTTTGTCATAAACCCTTTTCCTAATTCACATATTTAACACTCTGTCATAGCGTAAAGCTATGTCTTTACTATCACTTGAGTCTCCCTTCCTTCAAATGTATCTCAAGGAAGGAACGTCTTTATTGAGCTCTTTGAGATACAAAACTATATTAACTCAAATTAATAATAATCAATTTAAACTATTTTAACAATTTTTATTATTGATTTTATTAGTAGGAGTGATAGGCTT
>JAQGAN010000586.1:0-10159 GCA_034697745.1 Nothrus palustris
AGAGAGAGAGAGAGGGAGAGAGAGAGAGAGAAGTGCTTAACTACACTATAATAACAATTGACGACCTGATAAGTTATAAAATTTAAGTGTAGGCAATAGAGAGTCATATAATGCAAGGCATTACCATTTTAGCCATGTTTTCTGACTTAGTGTCATAAAAATTGGACCAAAGAATTGCCACTTTGGCAGTTAGTTATCATATTTGTTGCATCAAAAGAGGCAAAACATCTGAGAGAAATACAAAGAATAATATAAGTTTAGAAGAATATTATAAGAATAAGCACTGCTTGAAAAACAATCTATGAGTGAATTGGTTGGACAACAAAGTTAATGGCTTGTTGAGTGATTGAAGAGCCAACACATCAGACATAGTGATGTCATATGTATGATGGATTATATTATAGTTTCCGTTTTACTTTATCTCAAGAGTATTGAAGAATATCCATTATGTTTGGTAACAGATAGATTACTGTTCAATTGGAGACCAACACTCAAATAACTAAGAATAAGTTATTTTCCTATTTAAACTTTTATCATAATTGGTTGCTCTCATATCTAGAAATTGTGTACCTCTTTATGATAAGAACTCATTGTTGAGCACCTTTTCAAATGAATACATATGAATACATATTGTATATACATATTCAATAAAGACAATGCTAGTCTTCCTAAATATTCTATTAGTTAGAAATAGATTTGTAAATACAAGTAGTTTTGTTGTTATTTCTAAATAAAGATTAAAATAATTCAAAGAAGTGAACATTACTTATTCAAATCACAACCTACTGGTTGCATATCTCCGTACTATCTGATTATATTTACATTAATGGATTTGTCGCTTTTATTAAAGCCGCCTTTTCTAAGTCTTATTCTATGACAGTTGTAATGGCTTTTTGGTGAAGCCCTGACTTCTATTCTACAAATACTATTAATAGTGTTCAGGTATTAGATAAACGCCGGCAAAGAGAGCTTCCAGTAATTCTCGAGATATTTGCTCTCTTAAATGCATAGGACTTAACGTTTAGTATAATGTTTAATAATAATGAATACGAAAAGCACTTATTTTCTTAAACTCAAAAATTCATAAGTGATTTTCAAGATAAATATTATTCTAAATCCTCAATTATTTAAGTTTAGTATTCATTCTTAGATAAATAATTTTATAAAATATTTTATTTCATCATTCATTAGAACAATAGAATCCAAATGTTAAAGATCTTGAAGTTTTCAAGTGTGAAAAAACGCATTAAATGCTCAATCTTATCATTTTCAATGTAATACTTATAATATAATTTATTTTCTGAATGAAGTGCAACAATCTCTAAATCTGCCTATAATTAAGAGCTAAATAATTGTTAGTAAAAGTAAAATAATTTGAATGTGCAGATTTAATAATAAATTATTAGCGTCAATTAATTTCCCTTTGAATTACATTAAATCTTGACATATAAAACAGGTCGACAAACTTCTCACATGTGCCAAACTTACACCCCTGGCTATAATGGCAAACCGCTAATTAAGTTTAATCAAAATTATTTTTCCTTTTTTCTATTCAAAAATAAATTCTATTATCTTTTAATATTCATTTATACATCAATTTGATTATGTTTTAAAATTAATGTTTTCTCATACTAGAATATAACGAATTCTATGTATCAAATCATGTAAATTAACCATTCTTTGAGTTAACCTACATATTAGAATATTTTTATGAAATTTTTCGCTTTAATTCCTAATTTATGTCAACATTTAATGAAAATGTCATGAATTTGACATATGGTATACTTTAAGAAATATTGGTATCTGTAAAATAAATGTCTTTAGTTTGCATATGATTTGGAGAGAATACAATAGAATTAATTGATTAATATAAATAAATATACAAATAGTGCTTATCATTAATTGAATGTTTGCAAATGTTAGACAAGTTTGGGTACAAATGAATTATTTTGGCAATAATAAGAAGCGCGTGTTGTATATGCTTACTGTGTTTGCTCTCATATGGAGTATTGTTTTTGCCCAAATCCTCTACACTTATCCTAATTAGATAAATGAGTTGCTGCTAAAGCTGCTTAATCTTTCAGTGCATTTCCTTCTGGCGGAAATTTTTGCGAAGAGATGTTGTATTGTAATAAATCCTAACAGACAACATAAATAAAAAAGTTCTGACCTGTTTTGTAAGAAAATATTAATATCCACTCTTTTACACTAATCATTCTTTCAGAAAAGTCGTGAATCACGAATAGATAACACTATTATACTAAAAGCTTAATAACTTTAATTGACAAACTAATTATTCATTAGTTTTATATTGAGTTTACTAATTGCTAGAGTTAGATAAATAATTCACTTTATTCGATGAAATGAGCTATAATGCAGTATTTGTGTGTTCTTGTTGTATATAGTGTTGTATATGACTGAACTTGTGGATGATGTTTGAACGTGCCTTCAGTAGAATATAATTTACTTTTGTATTTTGCAGACAATACTGATGGTAAGGAAGAAACGAGTAGAAGTGCTTTATGTGATTTGTTGGGTGTGAGCGCATTGGGAATGCAATCAGGTGTTATACCCGATTCAGCTATCAGTTCAAGTTCGTCGTACAACGAATTAAGCACAGGATCAAAGTTGGCCAGGTATGACTCCCATCTACATAATTAAACAATAGTTTAAATATAGGCTCTATTGCTGAAGCAAAACTCATATAAAGCACTTATGAGTTAGCACGAGTAGGTCTGCCATTAATTATGGGCATATTTTTCTACTTATTTGCACCGAAAATAATACCCAAACTTATAAATAATGGGATATAAGGCAAAACGGATATAATAAAGGGACTATTTTGGGGTGAATTAAGGGATTATTTATGATGTTTTGAACTATATTTTCAAATGTATTATTTTGAAAGCATTGTGTATTCAGTTCTCGATTATTCCTTTATCTCTGGTATTGTTTTGACAATGCCTTTCGCTTTCGTTTTCTGAATGCAATCCTGTCTTCAATTCGATGAATGCGTCGGATTTGTCTCAAACAGAAAATCCTATTTATTCCAACATATCCTGTAATCTAAGTTTTCTAAAATCCAGTTATAGCTCAACAATAGTTAATAATTAATATACTGTAGTTATGTTTCAATAACCCATAACTCAATAAATACATATTTTTAAACATAAAACTAACTTATGTCTGACATCACTTCGACTACAATATAAATTTAAATATCATTTTGTTTGACAGTTTATAATGACTTTATGAGGAATATATAGATCGGGAGGATATATATATATACAGTAAAACCTCTCTATCTTGAACATACAGTTAAGTAGTTTTGAAAAAAAGTAAAAAACAAGCCCTGATTTCCTATGGACTTATCTGCATTCATTTTAAAAACCACTTAACTGCACGTTCAAGATAGAGGTTTAACTGTATATATATATAGATGAGGAGATCGGTTGACTTTTGGAAGGCTTCTGACTTATTTGGGATGAATATGAAAAGCATAAAACAATTTCTGATGTAAAACAATGATAAGTTCACACAATATAAAAGTGCAATTTATTGATTCTATAACTGGAAGTAGAAAATGATAGCTTTGAAAAAAAGAGATAAGATAAAGTCATTCAAATTTTGAAATATGTTCAATAAATCTACTATTTGTGAATGAAGTTTTGCTGTTTATCGCTTACAGACAGAACAAATGGAAACTTTTATTAATATAAGTCATATTTATCAGTCAGATCTAATACCAGTAGAATAGCCAAAGTTCATATGGAAAGAATATTTCCTTTTATGAAGACATGTTTGCATTACAACCTTATTGGAAAATATTATTGCTTTTTATTGTGAACGATAACTTTGTTATAGACCTAGAGCTAGAACTAAATCTTTTAATGAACTTTGAAAATTTTTGAAAGACCTAATTTTTAAGTTTTTAATTAAATTTAATCGCAATTAAACTAGAACTTTAAAATAGTTATTTTTTAAAATTATAATTATTAATGTACAAGATTGTATCTTAAATTTTGTACTTATCTTATCTGATTTCATTAAATTTTTTAACTTAATTTTGTTCCTTCAGTGATAGAGTGATTAAAATGTTTTGATTTGAGACTTAAAATATTTGAATTAAAATATTTTTAAAAATAAGAGATGAAATGATATTTTTTATTTAAAGCGACAAAATGAATAAATTGATATTAGTGTTGAAATATTTTTGGAAATATGAGAATTGATCGCTAATTCATTTTGTTGTAACTTCAAAAGGGATGAATTTATATGATATAAAAACAAAAGAACGGCTCTTTTGAAACAAGTGGTAAAACGCTATTTAATTAAATTCTTCGTACTGACGATGAAAATGAGAAAATAAGTGCTTTAAACTTATAAAAGAATATTTGTTGCAACCATTCGGTTGGAATACAACTTAAAAACGCATTAATTTGTAATTTATAAACATTGAAATCACGTACAGTTTAACTCAAGTAATATAAGTGCTGCATAAGAGGTTCAATGTCTACATTAATTCGTATTGTAAGAAAATTCTTATTAAATTTAAGGCATACAAAAATTCTTCAAAAGGAAAAAGTAGCTTATTTTATATTACAGAGTATACTATACTAACATTAAGTGTAACAATTTTTACTCCCATTAGTGATATCATAATCAATAAGACACCAATTTGTAATTCTTTATATATTTTATATTTAAGCGATTAGTCAAAAATCTAATTTATATATAACACTGAAATTGCATTTTAATCCTTAAAAACATGACTCAAATGACATTCAGTAGATATTGAAAGTAAAAAAACATAATTGCAAGCAATTTACTCAAAAACAAATTATATATAAGTTAGTCCTTTAGTTGTTCATAATTATTAAAGTTTTGCATAAAAATGTCATATTTCAATGCTCTGTATATTTAGTCTCAATTATTAGTTTTAAAAGTAAAGCTTAACTAACATAATGTGTTGACTAAAGATAGAAAAAGTGCTTAGATTTGATTTTCTGGGTAATAATTAGACATAATATGAATTAGATTTTATGCTATGGTTAACTTTAAGCAAACTTAGTTTGATATCCTTCCTAAATAATGTAATTTAAGGTTTAATCACGACAAATCTGGTGGAGCATGGTGTCCTTCCACTCAGTTAAGTGCACACAATTCAGGGAAGGAATGGATTCAAGTCGACCTTTCGGTTAGACATGTTGTGACCGGCATTGCAACTCAGGGAAGATTTGGTAACGGACTTGGCGTAGAATTTGTTGAAGAATATTGGATAGAATATTCGCGCGATAATGGATCCAATTGGCATAGATGGAAGAGTTCTGAAGGAAATCATGTATGTGAAATAAGAGGCCATTTAGAAGCTTTTTCTTTTTCTCATGCAATTCATATAATTTAGTGTACAATTGTTTAATGCATTATTTTATATATTGAGGGCATATCAATCATTTATGTCCATTAAAGGCACACTCCTATCGGTCAAAGTTGATCATTAGGGATAGGAGAGCTCTATCGGGGCATATGCTCACTCTCTCACATATCAATTTTATGTTCATCTATGAAACTCAATCAATTATTACAATATTGTGAAAGAATGCAATTTTATCTATGTTTACACGTTTAGAGATGTCTAAAACTAAAATAATAAATTTCGATTTTCTTAGCAATTAATAGAGATTACTTTAGATATAGGAGATTACTTAGCATTCTCTTTAATTCATTAATGAGTTGGAGACTTGATTTGTAAAATTGATGAATAAAAGAGATAACTTCATATAACAAAGAAATAGTTGCGTAAATGCAGTTTACTTTAGTTAACATTCATTGCTTTTTGGTATATATATAAAGGTATATTAGATATAAAGGTATATTAGATAAAAATCTAACAATTGAGGGGATATACGGGTCTGAATCCTGTTTAAAACTGAAAATATTTGAAAGTATACAAATCAAGTCTATTTAATTAATATTTAAATTTGAAAAAATGGTGCTTTTCTTTCATTTATTATATAAAAGATTTCTAAATGTCATTTTGCCAGAACTCTAACTCTGCAAGAACTTAATGGTCAATTTAGAGTTAATATTGTAGAGCCCTATACTGTAAAGCTTTCACTATTCAATATTAGAGATATAGTACCTGTTTCTGCACTACACACGAGATAATAAAGTTATGGACATTATTATGAATTATTGGTAGAGTTACTGTAATTCTCTCTTTGTCCTTAACAACAAACTCCATACCTGTTCATTACTTCAACTTGAGTTACCATTAATAATAATAATACTTATTTTGCTGCACTTTATTCTGTTAGTTATTGGAAGGCAATAGCGATACCTACACAGCGGTTGAACACGATTTGGATCTACCAATAATTGGAATAACTCATATCCGTATAGTTCCGTTCTCACGACATTTGCGTACAGTCTGTTTAAGATTTGAATTATACGGCTGTCCTTACGAGGGTAATATATAATTCTTAGTATATAATATGTAATTGTTCATTTCATTACAAATTCTTTCTCTCATTTAACATCAATTGCAATGCAATTATATTTAATGAACATTTGATGAATTTAATAGTACAGTCATATCTCGTTATAGTGAACCTCTTTATAATGAATCCGAGTTAGTGTTAATAGAGATTTTGGTCCCAATCACAAGAAACTAATACAATTTAACCTCTTTATAGTTGCACCTCGTTATAGTGAACGCTAGAGTTCGGTCCCCAGCGATTCACTCTATCGAGGTATTACTGTATGCCTTAAAATGGAGTATATTTGCATTTGGAAACATTTTTAAATTTGTTGATTTGCGCTTGAATTGAGTCCGTTTCCAATTAATTAAATTTGAATAAATTAAAGCCAAAACATTAATTTGTTCAGAATTACAGAATTTATTAATGTTCTCGATTCAAGTGCACAAACATTAATACATATAAATCAGTTTAATTCAAGGCTTTCTAACAAAATATTCTTCAAAATAAGTTCTAAACACTTGAGGAAAGCTTAGCTTAAATGATGTCAAGATTATGCAATCAATTATATCCATATCACTGCTTCTTATAATTAGTTCAACTATTGAAAAATGTATAATAATTAAAAAGTTTGTTTCATAACAAAATCCAACTTTAGCTACACTTAGAAATTATTTATAAAGCAAAACAAAACTTGTTTCTCTTCTAATCATTTCAAATGTTGAAATCTATACATTTGTATCAGGTTTGAGACTAAACACTATAAATCTTACTCAACGTTTGATAATTACTATAATTTAAGTATAAAATCAAAGCTTTTAATTTTTAGTTATCATTTGTCATCAGTATTTAGATTTAAATTTATTTATTTAAATTTTTAAAGTAAATGATTTATAATTTAAAAATCAATGAATAAATTTATCTCTAATTAGAGTATATTTTAATAGTAAACTATTAAGATTACTTAAGATTTAAGATTCAGCTTAAATCTTATGACTTGTGAGGAATTTCACATAAGCCTATCGGTTGAGATACTCCTTTATAACTCCAAGACTTAAGGCTGAAATTGATATTATTTTAATTAGATATGCATTTCAAATGTTTGCATCACTACTATTAATGTATTTAATGTGAAACGTTTTTAATTTAAATGCAGACATAGTATTACTGATACCGAATATCTTAATTTCGCACATCTTTTTTGGAGTTTATTAGCTTTGATTTTTTATAATCAAATTTCAACTCAGTATTCAAAACAAGAACTAAACTCCTAATTATTTAACACTGAAATTAATTAAAGTTTCCAATTATATATCAGATAATTTAATCATACCTTTAGTGCCCAAGAGTGCAACTTATAGTTTATATACACAAACAATTCAGAGGCTATTGATTTGTTGGAGTGTATGATATACTGTATTGATAGACAGCTTTCTATACAACAAAATATAGTGAAGTTGGTTCTTGTCTCCACATAAGGCACTGATAATGGTTGAGATCAATTGGAAATTCTATAAGCAGTGCTTATTTCAAAGATTTGATAGCGATTAGAGAGCACTTAACTTATTAAGTTATACTTTAGGTCCAATTTCATACTCAATGCCAAACGGTGTAAAAGTCAGTCCATTCGGTGATTTAATGGACATAACATATGACGGAGTAATAAGTGATTCCGGCTATTTATCAGGAGGTATGGGTCAGCTCATTGACGGCATTAAAGGTCACCATAATTATAAAATCAATAAAGGGTTTGAATGGATTGGATGGCGAAAAAGTAATGATACGATTGAGATAGTGTTCGAGTTTGAAAATGTTAGGAATTTTACCACAACGAGCATTAACTGTCATAATAGTTTCACTAAAGAAGTTCGAGTATTTTCTTCAGCTGTCATTTGGTTCAGTATTGATAACATTAGATGGTCTAACATTCCAATTAAGTTCAGTTATCAATCGGATCATATACTTGAGAGACCCCGAGGTTTGACATATTATACTTTTATTTAAGACTCTATTTATATAAAAGATAAGTCAAATTTGAAACCTTATTTGTGATAACTTTATTTCAGATGTGATAATACATCTGCAATACAGGATCGGAAGATTTGTGAAAATGAGCTTTAAATGGGATTCAGAATGGCTTCACATAAGTGAGATTGGCTTTGATTCGCAATCAATTGTTGAAAGCAGTGTTAATATAAGTGAAATATTTGAATTCGACCACAATCTGGAATTAATAAGTAATTTGACTCTAAATAATAAATCGTTGTCCCCAATGGCGACACAAGATTTTGATCAAATGGCAATGAAATATTCTTTATTGATAATAACATTAGTGACATTAGGTGTTGTTGTATTAATGGTTAGCTCTTCATTCATGATGAGAGCCTATCATAACCGAAAGGGAAGTGTATTTCGTGAGATCTCCGACACGGACATTGACTCCGAGAATGTGGCAGTGAATGTGACTCTGAAAGACTTGCCAAAGATCGGAACTCCAATGTATTGCGACCCTAAAGACTTGTCTAATGAAGAAGAGGGCGAATATGCAGTTCCAGACGTGATCTGCGCCAGTGGCAAATCCAGAACATTGCAAATACCATCCACTAAAGCAATCAAAACAAATCCCAGATATTATGCCTCATCAGAAATAATAAGACCTAAAAACAGTTTGAGTGATATTAAATATCCTAAGCAAGTATTGAATGTTTACGAAACTGCTAACTATTCCCAACAAATGCCACTTTTGACAACATTTATGGCTAACAAAAATGAAAGGCTTGGGTGTTTTGATGAGCAAATGACTCGATTTAATGAAAGCGATATATTAGTGATCGACAAGATTGGAAAGTCTAAGTTCGGGGATGTCTTCTACGGGAAAATGAATAAATTGAAAGAACTTGTTATTGTTAAGTCACTCAATCAAATGACGCTCAAAACTGATTTTATAAGCGAAATGAAATTTTTGTGTCAATTATCTCAAAATTGTGATAAATTCGCTAAATTATTTGGCGTTTTAGATACGACTAATTATTTTGCATTCGTTATTGAATACGGAGATTGTGATCTCAATCAATTCTTGAGGGAATCTGATCCCAATGTCATAAAGTAAGATTTTCCCTTCTAAATGTTTACTCTTTTATCTATAAATGCTTTTATCGTAATTAAATTGACATAAAAACTATTTTTTATTTCTTTTAAAATCGTTTTAATGCTTCCAAAATTTCTACTTTCATATCATTGCTTACCATAGACTCTATCATAGACTCTATGATAGAGTTTAGTTTCATATCTAGACTCTATCATAGAGTTTCATAATCTAAAAAGTTTGTTCAATTTTTAGTAATATTTAATGGGATATAAAGTTTGCCTAAAATTCTGGATTCGTGAAGAATAATGAATATTTAAATTGAATTTAAAATATCAATATAACAACGTTATACATATACCATGTATTATGCATGCTATGCAAGTTTATATACTATACTGAATATGATTTAACTGATCGACCGTCTAAAAGCTCTGTCTATTAATAACTTAATTTTCAAAAATGAATGCGAATCAACTGCTTATACAAATAGATTTTGTTCTGATAAATAAACATTTAATTGAATGAGAAATAGCTCAACCCTTATGTTTTACTTGCTTTAAATAGAGTAATATTTAATTTGTTCTCATATACT
>JAQGAN010000587.1:0-10157 GCA_034697745.1 Nothrus palustris
GTTTGGTCGCGAGTAATAATAAGAATAATGTGACTACACCTAAATGGTTGGCACCTCTTATTTTGTTAATAGATTTGTACGATAAAGCGGCGGTGGCCTCATCTCGAAAGGCACCGCTTTTAACAGCGTCTAAGCGTCAGTGGAAATGGTTTGACGACCGAACAGGTCGTTGGTCTGCATACGTGGCCACTAATAACAAAGCCATAGATGACGCCTATAAGAATGGGGAACAAATAATACGATTCTCTGCTGGTCGACGACGATATACCGTCCAATTGAGTACAATGGTTCAGATCAATGAAGAAACTGGTAATTGGAGACCAATTATGTTCGTTTTCGATGAAAGTAATAAGTCTTTAGTTGAAGACGAAAGTGAAACTAAAACTTCTATCAGTAATAAAATAGTGCCGTCGCTTGAATTAAGACATTGTCAATCATTGATCGGTACATTAGTTGGACTCATAAACATACCGGTCGAAGCGGACACTCTTCACGCTGTTATGAGATTAAGTTTGCGTTTGACTCGCAATTATGAAATCGCGGCTTTATTTGCAGAACTCGGAGGCGTTCGAGCTATACTTCAATTGACTCAATCGTCTTCTTTTAATGGGTTTATATCTCTCGCAACTTTGATTATACGCCATGTTCTCGAAGAGCCGACAACTTTGCGCCAAACTATGGAAAAAGTGATTCGAATGCAAACACATCACTCGCCTATCAGTTGCAAAGAAATGCATTACATTATGCGAGTGTTAGGTCCGGCCGCTTGTCGTGACAAAAGCCTCTTTGTCGAAGTGGCCAAATCTGTGCTCAGAATCAACTTATCGCCGATCACAAAGCGCGAGGAAGAGGACCCGCGCGCTATTGCCTCCAATAGTACTCAATTCTTAAAAGTGTTGCCCGGAAAGCCACAAATAGAGGGACCCTTAACTCCGGTCAATATTACTCGTGAAGTGATTTGTGACTTATTGAATGCATTGGCTGTCAAAGTGATCAATAATTCAACCGATGAAAGTGCAGCTCAAACCACCTCAAACTTGAGTTCGAGCTCTAATAGTACAACCAATAATATTCCAAGAGTTATGTCGGCCACAGATATGTTACAACAGGACGACAACGACGAGGCGTCTATTGATGAGACCTCTAATGCAAACGACACTCCAAAGCCAACCACCTCTGCAAACACTGAAGACGACGCTAACAACAAAAATAATCGAATTTTATTAACTCAATCGTCGATTTTAAGATTATTGGCTGAATTGACGCGTTCTTATAATGTGGTCGCGAAATCAATCTGTGATCACATCTATCCGAATGGTTTGTTATTTTATGCAATTATTACTCATTTATTTAATGCTATTAATTGGTTTAATTTTAGGTCAATCGGAGTTAATTACCGAAGAATGCACAGCATTGTCATTCATTTTGGATAACTTACTGCCTCCGACACAAGTAATCGGAGATCGCGACTGTCCCGCACTATCACGCGTTTTGTTCGCAGCCTTGGCTTCGGCCACACATACGCCTGAAGTGCAGCAAAGTTTAGTCAATGAAGTGAAAAGTGCATTACATCGCGCCTTAGTTTTGATTGAGTCAAACGAAAAACACGCTAGAATTCAAGCACTCACTTCTTTGATCAGTACAATGATCGAATCATGTCCAGCGCCTACAACTGCTTCATCTTCACAACAGAACTCACAAAACTCGATTCGTAGTCAAACCAGTTTAATGAATGGTATCGTTAAAAACTTATTACGTCGCGGACTTGTCACAGATTTGGCGCGAGTGACGCATTCATTGGACTTGTCGTCACCTAATATGGCACAAACAGTGAACGCAACTCTTAAACCTTTAGAGACATTGTCCAGAATTGTCAACATTCCTCCTCAGGTGGCCATTAAGAGTGGCAAACCATACAAACCCGAACAGACTTCTACTAATCCAGAAGCTATGGAAGAAGACGTGACCACCACTTCAACCAATGTTCAAACCGTCAATAGTTTAGGTCAATCCAATCAAACTGAACGCATGAATGAATCTCCGATTGTTGCCAATGACGTGACATTTGGTGGTCTTCAACGCGAGACCAGTGTTTCTGATAATAATGCTTTTGTTGCCTCTGATGTCAACGTTGACGACAACACAGACAATGAGGCCTATGTTATAGAAGGCGTTCCGTTTGACCAATACAGTGATGTCCATGACGTTCATCATCCCAGAAGTGGAACTTTCACTTCGGATGACATCAGAACAGATGATGACGACGAAGACCATCACAACGAGATTGAACACGAAGACCACGCAGAAGAAGTGGAACATCACGACAATGTCGTCAACTCAAATGGCGCCGAATCAGAGTCTGGAGACGAGTCTCAGAGTGAAGACGATGACGAGGAGGACGAAGACGGCAGCGGTCAGGACGAGGAGAGGGACGAAGACGATGACGACGAGGACGACGACGAGCACATCGATGATGATGACGATGATGACGACGTCGAAGAGGATGACGAGGCCTCGGGTTTTGTCGATCACGACGAGATGGGAGACCAGCTCTTTAGATATCACGACAGAGATGATGGGCTGGTGTTCGATCTCGAGGAAATGTTTCCCTCTTCAGTCCTTCACGTGGGCGACCGTTTGTCAACTTTACTGCCAATCATAGGCGACGAACACACCAATGGAACCGACACAACACAACCCACTGTTCCGCCCGCACCTGGAAATGTATCCATATCTCATCCATTGCTTGTCAGACACGGCGATACCACTAATGCTTCAGTTCTGTCACATTCGGCTACTTCTAGTGCAACGGCTGCTGGAATTCTTGCGAGTCGTTCACATCGAAGTGGAAGACAAAGAATATATAGGCCATCATTGGGCTCGAGCGCCGCCAACCATCACAGTTGGCATATTCCCAGTGGAACTCGACACCCAAACCCACCCGCAATATTACAGCGATTACTCGGACCAAATACAGCACAAGATATCTTACAATTGACTTCATCAGGATTGGGATCCACTTCAGCACCAGCTCAGGTCATCCTTACGAGTAATGACTTTCATATTCTCGCAACTGATGACGACTTGTTTGAATTGCAAAATCCAAGCAGTTTTATATCAGGAAATACGACATCAACTTTGGGATCAGTTCCATCAGCAATGCTTCGATGGACTGAAGAATCGCGAGTTCTTGACGGCGACTCTCTTCACGATTGCATTTCTTTGATTAAAAGAGATATTATTGAATGCCTTGAAAAACATCGCGACGAAGAGATGGCAGAGCGCAGGGAGAAGAAGAAGAAGGAGGACGACGTCAAGAAAGCTAACGAGGCTGAAGAGTCCAAGACTGCGCTCGAGGCCAAGTCGGAGGCAACAGAACAGGTGGACATGAATACAGAGAAGTTGGCCGCTTCTATAGTGGAGCAAGTTTTAGGACCTGCTATTCAGACTTCTTCGGCAAGAAATGAATCGGAAACGAGAACAACGCCTCCGGTTCTGATGGATATAACAGAAACGACAAGTAATGGAGATATTAATAGTATTCAAAACGACAATGAAGTGAGTGAAATGATTTGCACTGAAGCGCAACTCATGCCTGAAATGCCAGAAATGCATGTCATTCCTGAACGCATTGATATGGAAGTGAATAATGACAATTCCGAAGAAAACTCTGAACCAACAACAGGACCGCCACCTCTCACACCTATACCTTCAGAACTACAGTCAGTTCTCACAGACGACAGCAATGAAAGACCTCCACCTCCTGTCAGGTGTGAAAGTGACGAAATCGGAACTGCGATCACACCCGAAGATCTGTCGACAATCACTAATACAAGCAGTGAAGGCGTTAATGTCGCAAATAATGACGAAACACAAAATGATTTTGTCAATAATTCTGTGATACAAAGCTCTACACCTGAAGCCAGTAGTGTTGTTGAAGTGCAAACAAATGAAGAGACTGTTAATTCAAACCATATTCAGTCCAATACTAATACTTCAAATGAAGTTTCTAACATATTAGGCGGTGAGTCGCGTTTTAATTGTTTCATTTGTAGCACAAAGAAGGGGTGAAAGAATCCAAATATTATTTTTTCACTTATGTATCAGTGCATATAATAAATAGTTAGCATTACTGGCTTGACTTCTACTTTATATAGAATGTTAAGATTCAAATTTTAACTTATATTTTAATTTTAATTTAGACGTCGAAATACCAGAAGGAGTGGACCCCTCTTTTTTGGCAGCTCTGCCCGAAAACATAAGACAAGAAGTTATAGCAGAACAGTTGCGATTACAACGAATTCAACAGCAGAGGACTGTAACTAATGCTCCAACAGCACAGCCCAGCAGTAGTACTGCAAATACGGCTACTTTTACTGAAGTAAATCCCGAGTTTTTGGCTGCTTTGCCGCCGAACATACAGGAAGAAGTGTTGGCACAACAGAGAGCAGAACAGCAACGATTAGCGGCACAAAACTCAAACCCTGAGACACCGGTCGACGCCGGAAGCTTTATTGGAACACTTCCTCCCGGTCTAAGACGTCAAGTGTTGGCTGATATGGACGACAGTCAACTCGCTTTATTACCTCCCGATGTGGCGACAGAAGCACAGGCTTTGAGACAAGAGTTAGAGGCCAGACATCGACAAATACAGGAGCGATTCTTCTCTAGTCACGCGGGAACTGCTTTGTCACGCATTCTTCGCAGCGCAGGTTTGACTTGAATTTTATTTTTGTATTTATTTTGATTAATTAATTGATTGATTAATTGTTTGTTTATGACAGCGTCTGGTCGTATGGGAACGCGTTATACCATTCATACGGTACCGCCCGGTCAGTGGCCGTGGAATATATCCAGATCTGGAACGGGAAGCAGTAATATTAATTCGAACTCAAGTGCAAACGCACACAGGCCTACATTTACGAGCAGTCGCTTTCGTGGACGACAACTTCTTGATAATGAAGCGCTTTCTTGTCTACTAATATTGCTTTTTGTTGAAGAACCAAAATTGAATACAATTCGATTACATCGAGTTCTGCGTAATCTTTGTTATCACATCCCAACGCGTCAATGGGTTATACAGTCTTTGTTAGCAATGATGGAAAAGACTAAAGAAGTGAAGGAAATTTGTGACGTCAGACCTCGCAAAGGAAGTAATGCGAGCGCAACACAGAATCACAAGTAAGAGTTGTTTAATTGAATGTTTGGCCCAATGATTAGAGACGCACTCTGAGTGAAGAGGGATTCTATGCTTTCAATTACTCATTGTTTTAACTTTTTGTGATTGAAAGTGAGAATATTGGCTCTTCTGGATGTCGATTATGAGATATGAGGGCCTTTACTTCTTAAACATTAAAAATAGAATTGAGTTTTAAACATTGATTTTTTTTAATTTCGAAAGAACTGCAACTCATTCAACCGCTTCGTGGCTATCAATCAGTTTGGACGCAGCGCTCGGCTGCAGAACTAACGTATTTCAAGTGCAGCGCAGCGGCAATAGTGCCAAAAAAAGTGGTTCATGTAATCAAACCGTAAATACCATAACAATTCATCCTCAGGCGTCACCTTTAGTTTGCCGTCACGTTCTCGACACTCTTATAGCACTCGCAAAATCTTTTCCCAATCATTTTCTACCCGATGCGCATCAGTTAAACATAAAAGATGAGACTTTGTTGGCTAACTCTCAAACTCCTACCACTTCTAAAGGACCCACAGATTTTTGGGAAGTTTTAGTTAAATTGGATTTAATGAGTAATAATAGGAAAGGAAAAAATGTTTTAAAAACTCAAAGTAATTATTGAATTTTATACATTATATATTAATTGCTTAATTATTTGGTATTAAGACTTGATTTGAATATTAAGACTTAGGCTCAAATGTTTCGTTATCGACTCCCAACTCATCGCAATCAATAGAGTGCGAACAGGGCTCCAACATTGTAGAGCCCTCTCCCATGTCTAACATTATTAGCTTACTTTCTCATCCCGTCATCAAAAGAAGTTCAATGCTTACGGACCGACTGCTTCGTCTCTTAGCACTTATATCACTCGCATTGCCGGCGACCGAATCGCAAACACCACTCTCACAAACACTTCCATCTCAGACTCCAACCCCAACTCCAACCACTCTTAATGATGCGGCAAATGAAAGCACAAAATCATCCAATGAAACTAAAAATGATAATACAAATAGTGAAACTAAATCCTTACTTCCTGTTAGTGATGGATCTCAGACCACAAATGAGAAAATCATAGCATCTGAAGAACAATTGAAACTCGCTGTCGATGTCTTAACTTCTAAATCTTGTTCGGAAGAAGGATTAGAAGACGCGACCGCTTTGTTATTAAGATTATCGCGCAGTTGTTCAGCAACTCGTAGTGTTGTTCTTCGTTTACTACTGAACGGCGCGCGAGAGTTGGGATTTGTTGTTTGCGAACACATTAATTCATTAGTCGTAGAACTGAAAGCATTGAATGCTAAGAATCAAGAAGTTGTCACAAATGACGTTAATAGTGATGCTCAAAGCCCAGAAAAGATGGGCAAAGGTCTGATTCAGGACAGGTTCACAAATACAACAGTTGTGATCACAGCTCCCACTAATGTGAAGCATAACATCGCCGCTCGTGAAGTGCAGTTACCATCAATGTCTGCATTGACTGCAAAAGCTTCGAGTCAATCATTTTTTCTGAGAGTTTTGAAAGTAATCATTCAATTGAGAGATTCGATTAGAATTCAAAAGAATAAGCGAAATGACGGCGTGGCGGCCATGGAAGTGGACGGACAGGACGACAGTCTTAGTATTGAATTGCATTTGGAGGAGCTTTGGGCAACTTTAAGCTCTTGTCTGTTAGAACTGGCGGACACTCCCGACCATCACGCAGTACTTGTCCTCCAACCAGCGGTTGAGGCCTTCTTTCTAGTCCACGCGGCCGAAAAAGAGCCAAATCGACGCAGAGATCATCGAAGCGAAACACGCGACCAACAGTTAGCTCATATTAATCAAGACATCGCTCCACTATCGCCAGCACCTGAGGCTTCTTCAGCTTCCGATTCCAGTTCTGGAGTCGTTTCCAACCTTCCGGTCGACACTCAAAAGTTCCTAACATTTGCAGAAACGCATCGCATTGTTCTCAATCAAATTCTACGCCAATCGTCCACACCATTAGCCGACGGGCCGTTCTCTGTACTCGTCGATCACACAAGAGTTCTCGACTTCGATGTGAAGCGACGTTACTTTAGACAAGAATTAGAGCGTTTGGATGACGGCGCGCGACGAGAAGACTTAGCAGTTCATGTCAGACGTGAACATGTTTTTGAAGACTCCTTCAGAGAACTACATCGCAGAGCTGCTGAAGAGTGGAAGAACAGGTTTTATATTGTATTTGAAGGAGAAGAAGGTCAAGACGCCGGTGGTCTTCTTCGCGAGTGGTATACCATTATATCGAGAGAAATATTCAATCCAATGTACGCATTGTTCACTACATCACCAGGCGATAGAGTCACTTATATGATCAATAGTGCCTCTCATTGTAATTCTAATCATGAGAGTTATTTTAAATTTGTTGGTCGGGTCATCGCTAAAGCCGTTTACGATAATAAACTTTTGGAATGTTATTTTACACGTGCTTTCTATAAACACATATTAGGAAAGCTTGTAAAGTAAGTTCAACACTTGCTCTACTGTGTATTTTTATTACAAACGCATTGATTAGCTTTACTTAATTTTATATTAATTATTAATTATTATACATTAATTTGCTTTAAAGGTATACCGATATGGAAAGCGAAGACTATTCTTTCTATCAGGGATTAGTGTTTCTATTAGATCATGACGTGAAAGAATTAGGTTATGAATTGACTTTTAGTATTGAAATACAAGAATTTGGTGTAACAGAAGTTCGCGATCTTAAGCCCGACGGTCGATATATAACAGTGACTGAAGATGTGAAGCATGAATACGTGCATTTGGTTTGTCAGGAAAAGATGACCGGATCTATTAAAAAGCAATTGAAAGCTTTTCTCGAAGGATTTTACGAAATAATCCCTAAGAGACTCATTTCTATATTCAATGAACAAGAATTAGAACTTCTCATCTCTGGTCTACCGAATGTAGATATCGATGACTTAAAGTCAAATACTGAATACCATAAATACCAGTCGAGTTCATTACAAATCCAATGGTTTTGGCGCGCATTACGCAGTTTCGATCAGGCGGACAGAGCGAAGTTCCTCCAGTTCGTTACCGGAACCTCGAAAGTGCCGCTACAAGGATTCGCTGCACTCGAAGGCATGAATGGCTCTCAGAAGTTTCAAATACATCGCGACGATCGCTCTACCGATCGATTGCCGTCTGCGCATACGTGGTATGACTTTCTATTACTAATAGTTCTAACGCTATAATACTTACTATAAATAATGCTTCACTTTTTATAAATATTTATGAATTTGCTTATACTTTATATATATATAAATGTATTCTTTATATTGTTTGACAGTTTCAATCAACTCGATTTACCCGCTTATGAGACTTACGATAAGTTGCGATTAATGCTCCTCAAAGCCATTCAAGAGTGTTCTGAAGGATTTGGTTTCGCTTAATTATTAAAAGTTATGATATGGGCTGTGATTCACGAGATTTTATATTTTCAAATAATTAAAAATGTAAAATACTTTGAAACTTGTATTGATGTACTATATATTGAAATGGAATTTTAAAATGCAAAAAAACTATTAGTTCTTATCAATTAATTATTTGAAGTACATTATAAAGAATACCTTCAAAATTGTTTTAAATTTGCAAAATATTTGTCATGAAATAATTGATATTTGAATAATTTGTATAAAATATGGTTATATTAATAAATAATACAAGTAATAAAATCACACTTTCATTAATATTTCTAAATTAGTACCTTTAGGATGAAGTGAGTGCTCCTCTGCTTAATATAAATGTATTGAATCCGATCTCATTATTTATGAGCCAATGTATGCAATGAAACTTTTAGTATTTTTCATCATTAATTATGATACAAAAAATGGTCACATTTTATAATTTAAGGCAAATATGAGAGCAGTACAGGAGCAGAGAAATGAAGTGATTAATTGTGCGACTATTAATGATTATTCTTTCTATTAAATGTATTTTCCACTAAATTTGATGGTATGCTTGAAAAACAAATTCCACACTTACTGTACATATGATATAATAATATAAAATAGCAATAATGCAGCCAATGATAAAAAATATTGAAGATTGCTTTCGATTCGTTCATTTTTGCCAAAGTTTTGGAGAACCTAAAAGTTGTTATTTTGAGTTCTAGTTTCGCAAATGAAAAATAACTATTTAAAGTCGAGTCAAACTATCAAATTAATTTGCGAAAGATAGACAGCTCTGCTAACATTTGTAAATGAAAGCCAGCTTTTGGCACATTAGACAAAGTTTAGTTAACAGAAAATCTCCAATTGTTTTCTGCTTTTCAAAATGCGTTACAATTGTGAATGTTTCAAATATTTTCTCTATCACTTAATCAATAAAATTGAGTTAACTTCTGGAGAAGATGTCTGTTTTTCTTTAAATCAAATCCAAATCCCTAATAATACATTTAATGCGCTCCAATTTATTTAAAAAATCTATAGGAGTGTAAAACCTTTAAAATTTTGAGCTTTTGAAATTTGAATAATTTATTATTAAAAAACTCCAAAAATTTCATTTTAACGTATCTTTTATTTTTTCTCTTATACTTTTTGAGTTATGAGTTTTTGAAATTTTAGTTGCTTTGAAAAAGTCCGAAATAATCGATTTTCAAAATTCAATTTAACCATGTCCCTCAATTCAAAAATTTTCAAGTTTTTTTATAGAGTCTTCTTTTGACGTGAAAATGTTTTTCTGAAGTTATCAAATGGTAATAAGAAAGTTTCCTGACATACATTTATTTTGTCAATTAAAAGTAACGGTGCGAACCTGTATATCGCATTCTGCTAGTCTTTTTGAAAAATTGGCAGCTACATAAAATCTCTTATAAAGTCCACTTCTATTAAGTCCGAGCAAAACTCTGATCCCCACTAATTTAAACCTATGGGACTCAAGTCGCACTCCTCTATTGTTCCGGGGATGCGTTTAAGGCTCGTTCACATAATACGCACGTAGATGGGGAAGG
>JAQGAN010000588.1:0-10155 GCA_034697745.1 Nothrus palustris
TACAATAATAATAATAATAATAATAATAATTAGAAAAAAACGTTCAGAATTGCACATAACATCTACTATTAAGCATTGGTACACATGAGTGAATCGCAGTATGTATGACTTCAGCCCCAATCCCTCGTAGCCTACATTGAAAACTAGACTTCTTGGCTAAAGAATCTTGTGTGCCGTGACCTAAACTCAAGGCATACATACATACATAGCATAGTATAGCATAGCAAAGCATAGCATACTATACCATAGCATAGCATAGCATACTATACCTTACCATACCATACCATAGCATAGCATAACTGCATTGCATTGCATACAAATACATTCTCATGCAGAGAGTGTACAACATATTATACAGTGCTCTATCAATACGCTAACTATAACTCTGCCTATCATTGCTTTACTGTATTTGATAAATACAATAAGTTATATGAATGTAAATACAGTACAAAATGCGATACAGGCTTTAAATATAGTCTTATAAAACAATATTACTGAATAAGATAAGTTATTTTTGAATAAGATGTGCACTAATAAGAAATATTAATATATTGTTATTGAAAGTAATTATAGCCAAAACTGAAAAACCAAAACAGATATTAAACTAATGATTGTTTGTGCGCAAAACAAGCGCTCAGTTTAGGCGGTTTTGGCGTTTGAAGCATTTAATGTAATTTAGTTGGAGTGACACCTGCTTTGATGGCTGAATCGTCCCATTGCGGAGTCAGCATTGCTAGCATTCAATAACATCATAACCTAATTTTTTAAAATCATTTTTTCGCTATATTTTACACAAAAATAACTTCAAATTCAAAAAGTAATAAATAACTCGAGTTTTAGTTGTCATAAAACTATTAAAACTAAATATCACTTTTCAAAGTCAATAACAATTTAATTAAAGGATAAACTGAATAGAGGTTTATATGAGTTATTTATAAATGAGATGAAAGACAAGTTTTGATATGATATAAAACAATAAATCAAATGCAAAGCCAATCGCAATGTAAACTATTGTTGACTTACCCGATAAGAGCAGTGATCGCCGAAGTCATAGAATGAGACCAAAGCGGTTGACATAACTATACATTAATTATATATACGTTTAATATATAAATATAAAACGTAACAAACAATCAACTAATATATCAATATATTAAATATAATATATATCAATGCTCTTTTGTATTCAAATAATAAACAGAAACACTAATCGACTAATACTAGAAGTAGAAAATATAGCAATAGGTATATGAATAGAGCATATGATACACAACTTTTTTCAACTGATGTTCACTTAATTCTGTTTGAATCGCATTCAGTGCACACACAGTCATACAGTTTGAGCGCTTATAACAAGGCCAGTGACGTCATCACACAGTAAGTACGCCTCTCTCTATATGAGAGGGTGTCTTGCCTTCAGTGTTGCCTTCAGTGTTGCCTTCAATGCGAAAACAACTTTACCAATAGTTGCGTATATAGTGTTGGACTCAACACAGTCGACGTAATTAGTAGACGACACTTATGGGAGGCAACTATTTCAAATCCAACCAAAACTTCTCTTTTTTCCCCGAATGTGCTCTTGAGTTGGGCCGTCGTTTATTATAATTGAAGGGACATTAGAGTTGTCTCACTCTCAGCCATATTTGAGAGTTGCATCACTTCATTCAACGCATTTCCATAGCATTGGTGACGACATCCTCTATAATGAGATTGAAATTTTTTTAAAGTCTTCAAGTATTGATTGAAAATAACATTCAAATTACATTCACGTAAAGCCTATGCCTCAATGTGTGTCACCATTTAAAGCGTAAACCTCTTAGACTTTTTTTAAGCTAAACACAATTAATTGTCTTTAAATAAACTTAAAGTAACAATAATTTAACTTTTGCTCTAAAGAGTAACTATTACAAGAAATATATGCACCAAATGTGCAGTATATGTACCTTATTTTTAATGCCTTAAATAATTGAAGAGTATTTCTAGCCAAACATGCATTGAAAACTTTTTTAATTGTCTTTAAATAAACTAAAAGTAACTTTTGCTCTAAAGAGTAATTATTACAAGAAATATATATATGTACCAAATATGCAGTATATGTACCTTATTTTTTAATACTTTTAAATACTTGAAGAGTATTACTAGCGAAACACGCATTGAAAACTTTTATGAAACTTTTTAGGAGTTGGGCCTCATATGCCTCATATCTACTGCAAATCCAAATCATTGGACACTTTAACTAATACTTTAACGCAAGCCTTGCATTGATGGCTAAACTTCGAGTGAAGGACTTATTTGGCGCTTAACTGAGGTTTAACTTCAATATGCTTTTCCTTCAATAAGTTTGCAATAAAATTAAATTCAAGTCTTTATAGAAATTATTGGTGACTTTTGAATGATCACTAACTTAAACTATTTGTTGAATAACAAGTTTTAAAGTTCTCTAAATTTGAAAAAATCATTTACTTTCAATTTCATTAATTGAATATATTTGAGACTTGAATTAATTTAATTCAAATAATTGTTATCCTTTATCTTTCATTATTTGTTGACTTTTATTTGTTTGGAAGTTTGCAAATGTATTATGTAATGCATTGTATTTGATTAATGCAATCGCTGTTTCACGACTGTTATTACCATTCAATACAATCATGAAAAACAGTAATACAAAGAAACTAATTATTTAATAAATAAAAGTGAATAAACCTTTAATCACTATTTATACGCAAACAATAGCAAAGTTCGCTTATTAAATAGTATAGACTGTTAAGTCTTAATAGACAAAAAACTACTGGAACTTTAGGTGAAAATTTTTATAAATACATTTTTACAATTAATGTAAAATACTTATAGATTTTTAGGTTTTTTTGTGCGCTTTTTTTAGAAATTATAAAAAAATGCAATAATCTAAAAGTCGGCCAACACTTTTTGTCGGCCAATACAGTAGTAACAGTTCTGCTCAAATAAGCCTCTATTGAAGTGCAGACAATAACCGCTATTATTGTTCTAAAATAGATATCATATTTAAATCCTCTATAAATACAATGTGAACATAACTGTACGTTTTCGTTGGCTATTCTGCCGACAAATAAAAATGAAAACCTTTTATAAAAAGGCAGACTGACTGACAATTGTATTGAAGCACAAAATAGATATCATTACACATATCATATATACAAGAGATGTCTGATTTGAAAAATGAAAAAAGTATAAAGTAATTATTGCGCAATAATACTTGTTTTTACTTTTATTTGAATGTATTCTCGAAAAATATTCGTGAAAAGAACTTGTATTTTAACTTTAATATTATTTTTGCAAAAAAAAGTTGACTGACTTAAGGCTATGGTCATCCTTGGACTGAATGCATTGAAAGGCAACAAATAGAAATAATTATTGCAGTATTACAGGTGGAACCAAGTGGGATGAGACCAACTATGAATTAGAGTTAGAGCTGAATTGAGCTGAGTTAGAGAAGGCCCATTCTCGCTTTGATTAACATTGAAAACTACAAGCTACATTCAGGCTTATAAATATGTAAGGAATATAAACAATTTTTTATCTTCCAAGTTTGTTAGTTTGCAAACTGAATACTTGATGAGAGAGTGCCAATACGGTGTATATCTTGTTACTATGCGCGAAATAAAAGATTGTGCGAAATTCAACATTTAGCTAACATTAGATCAGTAAAGATTATTTTTCAATATTATATATATTAAGAGATTTACTATAAAATAACAAATCATTTTTCCTGATATAACGCAAAATATTCAATTTTTTCATTCAAAATTATTGCGGACTCAGATTTTATTGATTAATTAGTTATTATATGAGTTGGGATTGGGATTGGAAGTTGAGTTGGGATTGGGATTGGAAGTTGAGTTGGGATAATCATCAATAAGGAAAGTCTTGATTCTAAATATTTACTAGATTTGGATGTTTTTTAGTCTGTTTTACTAAAGTAAAAGTTATTAATTCTGATAAATACAGATAAGTTTAGTAGAGTAGAGCACAATGAAAAGCATATGAAGAAATGATTAAGCAATCATTAATTAATATTTAACTAACTTATTATATAAATTGAATAAAATCTAAGATTGTGCAAAAATGTTCACATAATAACAAAAATAAAGTTTTATTAGAGATTAATAATGTTAATCATAATATGACGAAAGAGGTACCAAATAATTATCGAATCGATTGCAACATTTAAGAACAACTTTCATGTAAAAGTTTTATAAAAAGATTGCGTACAGTTGTGACCAATCAATGCAAATGCTAAGTAACACTTAGCTACTATCTCATACTCACACATATAGTCAAACCCGCTTATAACGAACGAATATAACGAATACTTGCTTATAACGAATCATATCGTATGTACCGATTACCTAAATTTGTTTAAAAAGTGGACACTTATAACTCATCCCGGTTATAACTCGCACTTTCTGCTGCACCGACCTGCGAGTTATAAACGGGTTCAACTGTATGTACGCATGTATTCATGTATTCATTTGAATACTATAAAGAGTAATAAAAAATGAGTTTTCAAGCCCTGAAGGAGTGATGGTTCTCCTTGAGCTCAAAAGGCATGAAAGCGTGTCCATCTGTCTTTGACAAGTTCATTATGCGTAAGAAGAGATTGTTTTGATTACGGTTTAATTTTTACCGTTTTTTTGTGTAACAGTTAAATACAATTACCGTAGACTCATATGATTAAGCAAACTATGGCTATGGTTTACCAAAATTCCACGAATGGATGACTTTGCAGTTTCAGTATAGACTCATTTTTTTCTTAGCACAACCTTGACATCCAACTACCCGGATATATGGGCCACCACTAACACTGATTTGCCCTATTTTTAATTACTTAAATAAAATATACCACTAATCAGTCATCCTGTTTATTCCGAGAACACCAACGCCTACACTCTTTCATCTCAATCAGATCTCAATGACCAGCTTTTATATATTTTTTATCAATAAAGGGCTGCGTTTGAACCAAACTTGTCTCGAAAATGAAGCTAAACCTATCGCAAACTACAGTATAAGACAACAGTGCATATGAATCTTACGTAAACCAAACTTGTCTCGAAAATGAAGCTAAACCTATTCCTAACTACAGTATAAGACAACAGTGCATATCCCATATCTTTTTGTAACTTTATGTATAGTAAAGCTAAAGTAACTATCAATACTAGTTCAGTAGCTTTGGTCATAACAACACTGAAAACTTTTTTTCTCTGAGTTCGACCTAATTTACAGTGAATAAGAAAAATCTTAATGTAAGAAATGGTAGTCAAATGTCTTTCACCTTGAATGCTAAATAAATGCTAACTAGAATGCAGTGCAAGTTGAACGTACCAATCATTGTACAGTAAGTATGGCAAAGTTGAACGTGAGGTCAAAGATTAACATTAACTTTATCATTTACTTCACATTTGCTTCAACTTGTTTTTTAGTTTTAAAAATATTATTTTCTAAAATAATATCAAAAATAAAATAATTGAAAAATAAAATATATGAAAAGAAGTTGAAAATGCAATTATTTGATCACAAGCTTGAGTTGACTTTTGATAAGAAACTAAATGCAGAGAAATTATCTTTTATGTGAATATTGTACAGACGAGAATAAAATATTCTGTACAATACACTGTACAATACACTGATAAGACTTGGGATTGTTTGATAAAATACTTATTAAACATAAAAGTCTTTATTAAATTTCAATTTGATAACACTTATAGACATAGACAAAAGTCATTAAACTTCATGATTTTTATTGCGCAGACATCATAGCGAATAATTTACATAATTTGAACCACTAATTAATATTAAAAAAATATTTATTTATTAATGTTTCCCAAATGATGTTTAAATATTGACTCAATACAACCTATGCACGCTTTAACCAACTTCCTAAAAACTAGCTCACACGTTGTTTTTGCAAAATATATGCACAAATATATTAATAAGCTATAAGGTTACAACATTTTTAAAAAATCTCTCCAATTATATCTTTTATGTTTTTTTTAAAAAAATTGGTAAACTTTATTTTTATTTAAAGCTAATTTATCGATGAAATATTCATCGTATACTTACTCAAAGTATAGTTTAATACCTTTATTAGTGAATTTAGAATTGAAGCAAATTAAATAAATATTTTTTTAAAAATGTATGAATGCAATGATATTCTAAACATTTAATATAATATATTTGCAAATTGAATCCTTCGAAGAGAATTGCAGACAATAATATTTATTGAAGTTAGTATTAATTGAACAGAATTGTTATGTTAATAGTATTTTGATTGAAATGGTTGAAGTATCATAAACTGGTATTGCAAATATGCACGTAGAGTACAGTGGAAGGATTGTTTGTTTTGATTTTGATTGGAAACACTGATTCTTTTCTGTTTAAAACTTTAAAGATTAGAAGTGACCCTTTCTGAGAGTCCATTTCTATCAACTAATGCATACACAGACTAAAGCTTTGGCGACTAGTTTTAAATTAAAAGCGAAATCCTTTCCAAATAATAGTTTTATTATTTAAACTCAAGTCTAAACAGTGATCATTTAGTTGAGATCTTTTCCCAAAATCACATTGTCTTCTAATATATTTTGGAGCTTCACTTTCATAGCTTTCGGTGATTCATAGCTTTCATGGCATTACTGACTCGTGAAGTGAAACGTAAAATCAATTAAAATATATGCCCTTATCTTTTTTATGCTGTATATATTTATATATTATAGAAAGTCATGTACTAGTATTTACACCATTATTTCGTTGCATTGAATTGAATTGAATTTCTCCCTAATTAGCAACGAATTTTGATAAATTGATAGCTGAAAACATCACTAATAGATATTAGGGTTTTCTGCACAAGTGATCATTAACTTAGGACAAGTTCAATAAGGCATAAATTAATATGAATTGAATATAAATTGAATTCATTATTCGTGAGTGAGAGTTAAAAAACAGATTTCAGTTGTATTGAGAGTTAGAGAATACTAATAATTATTAGAGAGTTCTCTCAAGCGCGCGATTTGGTTTCCACATCCATTTCCGTGTATTGAGGATAACATACAGTACATGCCCGTGAACTCGGATATCCTAAATGCATGTGCTGTTAAATTACTAGATTCACAACTATATGCAAAGGGAGTCTTTTCCATGAATAATATCAGTTAGTGTTGCGTTTAAAATGAAATTTTTCAGAATGCAAATCAAAAACATTACTTTCTAACTCGTAAAGTATACTTTAGTTTATTGGTAGCTATAAAGTAGACGCTCGAGAATAGTAAAATGCTTCAGCTTCTATGAGTTGTATTTTATATGCTATGAGTTGTACTTTATGTGCTATGACTTTTACACAAATTAACAGAAGCATTGAATTTACTGCAGAAGATAATAAGTTCTTAATGTAATTTCTAGAATATTGTTGTAACTGAACATTGGACTCAATTTTTAAGCTAACTTCCAGTATATACTATCAGTCATCAAAGAGCTCATGTTCTGCACTCTGGACTCCATATTTCGGTCGTATAACACAACATGTAAGCCCGTTCGGTGTCCTTTTGATGGCCTCCCCCTCGCTTTGCATTGTAAAAATGATGTGTTTTGGATGGACGAATCTTCCCGGAGCCCTCTCTCCAACATGGCTAGCATTGAGTCTAACTATACCCTACTCTACCCTACAAACTACTTGAATGTGCATCAGGTCGTGTCGTCGTGGGAAAGTGGCAAAACTCCTAGACAGATGTTTGACTTACTTCTGTTATATTTAATATTTACAATTAAACCTGATTAATATTCAATTTGGTTGCTATTTATTTCTTCCTGTTAACAATTCCATCCAAAATATTCTTTAAAGCTGTTCCTAATTAAAGTCCTTATTTTAGAATCGTTTTGTTTATATCCATTTAATTTTTTGTTCATATTTCAATTGAAACATTTTTAGTTAACAGTTTTCACTGTATTTAAGGCTTCTTATATACGGGAGTAGCTTAAGAATGAGGCATAAATGTGCTGACTGTCAGCTGACCCGATCATAACATACCATTCCATACCTTATGAATGCAAACTTTCCAAAACAACATAGCATTGTATTTTTAAATGCCTAACATATTATGCAATACAAAATACAGGTACTATTCTTTAAAATGAAAAATTTGCAATAAATAAAGTTTTTATTTTAATTTTATTAAAATAATCAGTTTTGCAGCAAAATTAATTCAGTAATCCTAAGTTACTTTTCTTCCTTGTAAAAGACCGTTCACTAACACTTATGCAAACGTTTTTTTCTTCTATTAAATGAGATGTGAAGAGGAAAAGTGGTTGCACTTTAGCACATATGTAGTACATAGTATTTCATTAGATATTAAAACATTGGAAAACATGTGAGAATATATGCTATAATAATCATTAATATCGTTTAATTTGAACCGAAACAACTCAAGCCTTGAATTTAAAACTATAGTGAAAATAATATTTATGTACAATACCGAGAAAGATGGGCATAAAAAAGTGGGGGACGAGTGTAAGTGCGCTAATCTTTATTGCAGTGGTGTATTTGAAACCACCAGAGTTTCAATGGTTTCAAAGTTTAACTGTCAGGCAATCTTAAATTTCAACCCATGCAAAACAAACTGTGTTTCATATTTATGGCGAGAAAAGTTTTTAAAAACATTCATTCCATGAATTTCTCTTTTTGTGAAATGGGAAGAAAAAATATGAGTTATAAACAAGTGGTGGTTTGATAAAAGACATATAATGCCAATTGAATTAAAATGAGAGATAGAGCAGACCATATTATTAGAGATAAGGCGCGCACAAATACTGTACACACAAATACAGTACACACAAAAACTGTGAGCTCATACACTGCTTTCCTAATCAATCAATTATATTTAATTGCTTCTCTTCAATGGTGATTCGTTGCTTCCTGGATTCAAATCATTATTACTGCGTTACTCACTTTACATCCTTCTCTATAACAATATCGTCTATCGTACGATTCCTCCACCATTATTATAAACTAATTTTAGAAAACTTCAAACTGAATCTTCTTAAATCGTTTCATTCAATCCTAAAATTATCTTATAAGTTATCTTCAAATCTCTGCAAAATATGAGCTAAAAATTCGATACTTGCCATTAATAAATGGTGACACCACAATGCTCAAGATTCCATCTTAATTTAACTCCAAAATCCAAAACATTATGTTGGTGTTTATGCCACAATTTAAAAAATTATTCACATGTTAAAATTAAAATTATCATAATACAATATATAAAACTTCACATTATGAAGCTTTGAATTAGAAAATTTTACTAATATTAAATTTGCAAAATACTATCAATGATTTATTCTATTGTTAGAAAGTAAATATTTCTGTGAAATTTTTGATGACATACAAAAATATCATACATACCGTATTTTTTATAATAACTTAAGCTGCAATCTGTGTATTTAAAGGAGCTCTTGAAATAGTAACATTATTAGTAAAGAAAGCTTTAATCTCTTGTTGAAATACGAAACTTAGTCATATTTATTTAACTACTGTAGTAAATATTCATGGTTTCTCATCATTAAGACTATTAAAATTGCTCTTATTTTCATTCAAGTAATTTTCATTTATATGTATTTCTCATAGCGAACTGCAAGCAATCGTGTCATTAATATTAAACACAATATATCCTATGATTGAACCGAAGCTAAACGCTTCTGAAAAAGAGATCAACTAAGGATCATATTATAAGATTTTAGTGTAATTAAATGCGACCATAAACATGATTGTTATAAAATTGTTCAGATTGTATTTATTTGACTTTTTTTTATTGTTTTACGTTTTTGTTTATGAACAAATTTAAGTATTATTAAAGATATGAAAATCATTGAAACCATACCATCTCAATGACATTCATTGCATAATTTTTAATTTACTTAAGTTTGAATGCGTTGCTGTATTGGTTTGACTGACATTAGTTTAATTAATTTTCATAGTTATACTATTACAGTAATACCTCGATAGAATGAATCGCTGGGGACCTGACTCTAGTGTTCACTATAACTCAGTTTCACTATAAAGAGGTAAAATTGTATTAGTTTTTTTATGATTGGGACAAAAATCCTTATTAACACTAACTCGGATTCACTATA
>JAQGAN010000589.1:0-10154 GCA_034697745.1 Nothrus palustris
GACACTAAAAACCATATTTTAGACGTAATCTTTCTATAGTTTTCAGGCGTTTTCAACATAAATTCGAATATTTTTACAAAATTCTATCGCGTCTGCCAAACCTCAATGTTTAGTTACATTGCTTTCACATATTTATGTCTTTCATGTGTTAGATCTTTCAGTGAATTAAGGGATATTCAGACAAAAAGATCAAATTCATTAAGTGATAAAAGTATTAATTTGTATTCCGTCTTATATTTTAATAAAGATATTCAAAATATCTTCATTTAATATTAAATATATGTTAAATAATCGTTGTTTAATAATATTAAAATGCATCAATATTTGAGAAAGCCAATAAAAATTAATTTTTGAAAAATTTTTCGACCAATTAAGACCACTTTTTTTAAAAAAATAATAAAACCAGTAAAAACACCAATTTTCGGAAAAAATAAAACAAATTAAAGGAGGGCTCTATTTACAGCTTAATCACATATATTTTTAAATTTTCTATAAAAAGAGCCAGAAGCAATAGTTTATGTCAAAGCCCTCGCGGGCCAGATTTCAAACCCTAGCGGATCTCGAATCTGACCCGCGGACCGCCATTTGCGAAGCACTGATCTATAGAGAAAAGTATAATTTTCAGAAACATATAGTGTGCGGACAATACATGGGGTGCAGACTATAAATAGTTCAGGAATTGAAAATTTTTTTCATAAACGTGTGGAAAATACAACGATAAATCATAGATTAACATAATTGTTCATTTATTATTCATACAAATTTATTGGTTTTAAATCAAATATTCATTCAAATTCATCGAAAGCTTCATCTGAATCAGTTTCAAACGCGTCTAATAAATCAATAAGTTTATCAGCAGCTCTTTCTCTGTTCCTCATCAGTTGATTTACAGAATTTTCTTCTTTTTCCAAAATCAAAGTCAGAGATTTATTGATTTTGAATATTATATTAAAACTGATCGACTTTGAAAAAGTATATATAAAACAACACCAACTCATGCAAAACGATTGGAGTGGATTCCATCCCAAATCCAACATCAATTTGTGTCATTTACATCTCAAACATATTTTATGACTGGAATCCCAATATATAAACTACATATTCCTCAAGGAATCGCGTATTCACTTATCGCTGGTTTGAATGCCGTTCAAGGACTTCATGTATCACTTTTTCTGGTATTAATCCATACATTAATGAGTACTTCGCGTCTCATATCTATCGACACTTTCTCTGTCCCGAGTCTTGTGTTAAGCAATAGAGCGAACAAATGAGGATCAGTTGTCGGTCATGACAATCAACAGACTATGAATGGCAGTTATAATCAAACTTTGCTCTGGAATCAACTTCCGAATCAACTTCCGTTTGAGTTAAAGGAATAAAATTGAATTTCAATTGAAAAATATTTTTATTAATTTTCATATAATAAAAAACAAAATACAAAATTTTTGTAATATTTTATACATTTATTAAAACTATTGATCAAAAGTATTGATCTCTGCGCTTAAAAGTTAAGAATAATGGTTAACAACTTTATGTAAATTTTATGTAACTTTGAAAACTTCGTTAAAGCATTAAATAAATAAGGAATGAAGTCATTAAAAATGTTGATCTCTTTATTTTATATTTTTATTATTCACTTTATATTAATTATTATTATTATTACATTAAATTTTAAAATAAATAATTATTGATTATTAATAATTGTAATATTAATTTAAATAAAGAATTGCTTACAAATAATGATTAAGTCAAACGAATATTTATTAAAAGTTTTGTTAATATTAATAATTTGTAAACGTATTTACAGTACATAAAAGTTTAATTATTTGCAAATAAAAAGTTATAAAAAACAAAATTTAAATTAAGTCTAAAAAGAAAAATTAAAATTTGTTTGTAATCATGCAATTAAATTACTTTCATTTAAAAATTATTATTCGGTTTTTAGTGCACTTTTAGGCCTTTCAATAATGAATGGTCTGAACGCACAATAAAGACCAGTTGTCGTCTATTTTAGATTAAAGCCATTCAGTAGTCCTGATCCGACTCCTCCTCGACCTCCTCCTCGAGCGCTTCATTACCTCCAGACGCGAGTTTTAGCAATACTTGACTCACATCTAATTCAAGAGTTTCCGCGACTGCTTTCGGATTGTTTTTATTGTTGACAATATTGTCGGCCAATTGAAAGCATTCAACAATCGGTACTTCAATGGGACGACTGGGGGTTCCGCTACTGAAATAGTTATTATCAGTATTTAAAACTTGTTGTCCTCGTCCTTCATCTTCCTCTTCCTCTTCTTCAATATCTGTGACATTATCTACAAATGAAATTATATTTAAATATTGATATCAATTAAATGTATTAATATATATATAAAGGCATTACTACTGGTAATAATAGTGTCATTTTGTGAGACTCTAAACATTTTCCTGAGAGACAACTCTTCCACTTGTAATCGATTTTTCTGGTCTTCAATTTTGCGGAGCATATCGTCTATGAATTTTCTCTCTTCAATCAAATACCGCATTTGTCTTATTTGGTCCCGTATTTCGTCCGCTCTATTCATGACTCAATTTATTTAAATTAAAAATAACTAAAACTAAAAAATTGAAAAACTATTTAATAAAATGTAAAAAATGTTTCTCAAAAATATCACATCAATATACATAACATCACTTAACCCCCTTTAATATGTAACGCAGATTTACAAATATATTTAATGGTTTGTCAAACGTCTCAGAACTCCCAACGCTTTATTTTGCGTAACTTTATATCTTTTATTATTTTAAAAGTCTATCAAATATCGATACAATGTTTACCAAATAAACGAATCGTTTTCTCCACAAATCACGTGTTTATTAATTTGGCGCTCAATGTTTGCGATTGAATGACATTTTCTGCAATCGTTGAAACCTTTTATTATGTTTTCATTTATTAGTAATTATTAAACTAATAGTTATTAAATAGCGTTCATTTATTCAGAGTTTTAAATTTATTTGAATTTCTTTTAATCGAATGAAACATTAATCTAATAGTAAATGAATTAAGTGTTTTATTACTTATTTGTGTACAAGAATTCATAATTATATTGCAGTCAATTATTATATAATATAATAAATACTTAATTATTCATAAAATTGAGTGAAATGTTTGGCGAGAAAGCGGTTGAACTAATCAAATGCCTGACGCGCGACAACAATGACCCAATGCCTGCCTTTAACAGTGAATTAGTTGACAAAGTTATAGAAGAGATGTCTTCACTCAATCAACTCATCCAGAATTTTGTGTAATTTTTAAATAATATAAGATATTTAGTTAACATATTATAACATTAATTGCAATCAATTTAGTCTATCGAATGACGGATCAGTTGACACCACTTCAGAGGAATATCAGTCGCTATTAATTGCAACACAAATGCGTTTTTCAGCTTTACTTTGGAATAAACGCTGTCTTCTGTCATATCAGTCAGAGTCTCATATATTATATAATATAAACTTTTTGTAAACCAAATTCAGTTAATCTAATGTTTAATTAAATGCATACAAACCAAACGTCACATTTTCTATAAATATTAATTCTTTGGGAGTATTAATCCTTTTAAAACTTTTCACACTTAAGAATTGAAACAGATTTGAGACAATTTTTGGGATAATTATTATTTATGCGGAAATACAAGTTCATTAAATTGAAAAATGAAGAGATTAGGCTTTTTTAAAAACTTTTTTTTACTTATTTTACTCTTTAAAAGTGGACTTAAATGACATGTGAATTAATGTGAAATTTAACTATAATTTTAGTTATAATAGACTCCAGAAATTGAAACGTTTGCGTTGGGAGTTCGGCACTATTCTTCCGAATCACATCAGAAACAATGTTTCAGAAGCGGAATTGGTTTGGTTTTTAGGATATTCTAAAAATCTATCCCAATATATGAATAAACTTAATGAAGGAAAGGGTATTGATTTGACATTACATAAAAAGCCGCCTAAAAGACTATATATTCAAGTGAGACATTTGTCATTAATAGTTAATCTAATTACAGTCAAACCCGCTTATAACGAACTCGAATATAACGAATACCCGGTTATAACGATTATCTTATGTACCGATTTCTTAATCTCTTTAAAAAGTGGACACTTATAACTCATTCCGGTTATAACTCGCACTTTCGGCTGCACCGACCTGTTCGTTATAAACGGGTTTGACTGTATTTCAATTATAATTATAATCAAATACAAATTGACTCAATGAAAGGTTCGCTGCAATACTGAATACGGAGACTTTGAATTAGACGACGGAACGACTGTCATTCTTAGTAAGGATAGTATGGTATGAATTGTTTAATAGAATTGAATTAAAATTTGATTAAAAATGTGTAATGAATTGTTATCTGAATCGTAGCATTACTTGCCATTATCACAATGTGAAAAGTTAATACACGGAGGAGTATTAGAGCAAATAACAAATTAGATTTAATTTAATAAAAATCATTTTACAATTAACTTTTATATAATTATATTTCAATTAAATACTAAAACGTATAATAAATATTTACAAATGAAATTTTGGAAGCATTTATATAATAGAGATCTATATTTAAAAAATAAAATGACATGGAATTGATTAAAATCGATAGGTTTTAAGGCAATAATACGAGGCATACGAGTTATTATACCAAAAAAGGCACTAATTTAAAAAATAAATAACATTTCATCTTAAATAGATGTGGTGTTCACTCTTTTTTGTTGATTTTTTGTTCAACAATATTGAGTAAACGATCGGAATATTGTTGAAGTAAAGTCATTGCTTGTGCCATACTTTCAGGCGGAAGACTGCAGTTCACATCTGCGTTAGGAATGTTAGCGTTTGGCTGTGTTTGGGAATGCTTTGTAACTGATTGCAAACTATTGCATGTATTCGATATATTGTTGCATAAAAATTCACGTAATCTAATGTTACCGGATTCTGACGCGCGTTCAAAAATGCGAACCGCGTATTTCGATATCGAATTCAGTTCATTCACTACAAGTTGACAAAGTTCTTGTGTCACTAAAATTAATAGATTATATCATTATATCATTTCATTATATGATTTGTCAAATATTATATATATATATATTATTATATAACATACGGGGTATTGTCGAAGGGTTGGTCATCGATAAGTCTAGTTTTTCGTTTTGGATCGAAGGCAGTGGAGGTGTTGCCCAAAGACCACTTCCAGACGAGGAGCTATTGCTGCGCAATTTGATGGGTGTCTCGCGTCCAATACTCGCTAAATTGAATTCACTCTTTGACGATCGCATATCATTACTCCAAAGCCTTCGCGTTTTTGTTGTAGGAGTCGGTCCTTCTTTTATTTGAGGAACAGTTTGAGTCGTTGACGAGCGACGGATTTGCTTTAAAATGTTTGGCTTCGGGGGAGTTCCAGGACGTGCGCGAGAAAACAATTTCTCATCAGATGATGAAGAAAGTGATTCGTCGTCAGAACTCTCTCGTTGTCCACTCGAGTAAGAATTACTCGATTTTCTGAGTTGAGTCGGAGGTGCGCTCGAGCGACCGGAGTTATGAATGGGCTTTAATAATGATTGATGTGAAGTGCTATTACTCCACAATCCTTTATTTTTTAATGAAATCGATTGTGATTTAATGCTATCAATTTTGCTTAAAGTACTAATACTAGTGCTTCGGGACAAGCCTTCACTCGGATTCGATTCACTGCTTTTATTGTTTTCCCAAAGAGGAGCTGAACCTTAAATGGTTGAACATTTTTTAATAAATAATTGTGTTCAGCCAATGATACTGTTTTCACAACTGATCTATTTATTTGACAGTATTTTGACATCATTTTTAAGCTATTAATTATTCGATATTTAACTTAAACATTAAAATACATTAAACATTACTGTATTGTACGTGGACTTAAACCTTGAACCCGTATTGCTAACTACGTATTTATAAAATTGATTTGCACTTACTGTTCATATTTATATTGAGCTGTGAATTAGCCAAAAGTTTGGTTTGTGGCGAAAATGTCAGATCACTCAATGATATTGATCTACGAATTGCTTCTGAAGCTAAAAGATATTTTTAAAGTTTAGAAATGGATCAATAGTTTTGTAGTCTATTAAAAAGAACTCACTGTCGGATATCGTCATATTTTTGGCATTAGAGTCATAATTGATTTCCCTTAAATTGGCGACACTTTTAGAGTTACTCAAACCCGAGCCCTTCCATCCCAACTATATTTGCGTCAAATTATATAACAAAAGGCACTTAAAATGTTGATAAAAAATAATTAAACGCACAAATAGACAACAACTTACAGTTTCGAGTTTCTTTCGCGCTTCAGTGATCGCTTTTGTCAGCTCTTCCCTCCTCTTTGAAATGGGAGGCTTTGCAATCACTGGACTCACAATACTATTCGTTTGTGGAGAACTATTACTACTATTACTATTAGAAGTAGGAGTAGATTTCGAGTGATATTTGGATGAAATACTTGAACGGTTCGGTGTCAACAATTCTGAATGACTCACTTGTTTCTCAACTGTTAAGCCATTATTCACTTTATCCAAGTTTTCAAAAGTATTTTTTAAATACTTTTCTCTTTTATCGATTCGATCCAAGTTTTCAGTACTCATATAAAGTGTGTTTTTATTGTTGGCACTCATGTCACTGTCACCCACTGTCGTACCCGAGTCTTCGTCATCGCTTTGCAACTCATTAAAGTTGGGAACACTTATAGACGGAACCACTCCTCCAAAACCACTGTAACGCTTTAATACGCTTTTAGATTTGCGTAACCTATGATTATCTGGTGATTCATTAACTTTAAATGTATTTTCATCTTGATATCCGATATTATCGCTATCAGTGGTGTTGAGGTCGTCGTCGTCGTCCTGAGGGAAACTTCCGCTCGCGGATGAAGAGTCGGTCGTTTGCTTAAAGCGAAGGTCTCCGTTCTTATCCGATTGGCTACTGTTGACGACTTGTTCCGTTTCATTGCTTTTATTTGTATTTTGCAATTTAGGATAAGGAATGACCGCGTCTTCATTTAAATACGATTTCACGACTAGATTTTGGCTGTTTTCCATACGTTGAGCCCAACGGCCCTTCGGCTGCAACTGCGGCTTCAATTGCTGCTCGACATCTACTTTACTATTGGGATCGCGACTCAACTCTTCAACCATTTGCTTCTTTGCCCATAACGGCAATGATTTCAAATTGAATCGATAGAGAGCTGACGGAGAGTTATTATTAGAATTTATGGAAATCTCTTCATCATTTTCATTGCTGACATTTTGTTGCATAGGTTTAGAGACCGCGACGTTTGTATTGTCAACTAATGGCACGGCTGGCAGTCCTAACTTAGTTGCGATTGCATTAACCATTTCGACAGGTAATCGCCAAACGAATATACAGCCGTCTCCAGAAACGGAAATTAAATGCTTTCCGTTTTGGGAAAACTTCAATCCTGTCACTAGTTCTGAGTGACCACTCGTTGATGCGAGACATTCACCTGATTGGTAGTCATATATATACATACTTTTGTCAGTACAAGAGGTGGCTATAAAAGTGCCGCTCGGGTCGAAAGCTATTTTAATGAGAGTTCCGTCATCTCCTTGCGATCCTTTGAAGTTAGACGTGTTTTTGCCACTCAACACATCATACACTCTAATCATTCTGTCCTGACATGCAGTCAAAGCATAATTTTGTTCGATATCCACTTCCATATCATAAAGTGTTGTCTTTCCGACGACATGATGTTCTCTCATAAAACTGAATGACTGTTGAGGTGTTTCGAATCCTTTTCTAAATATTAATGATTTATCTGCTCCGCAACTAATCATTTGTAAATTATTCTGTGATTTATTAGAAACAAATCTGACGGCTGTTATGGACGAAGAGTGATCGTCCATTGTCTGCACGAAAGAATATTGTTGTTTAACATCAAATATATGGATGAGTCGGTCTCTGCTCGCAGAGGCTAAAAATGCTTTTCCACCATAGGTTTGTTCGTTGGAATATTCGAGACAAAGCACTTCCGAGTCATGCGCTTCTATTTTGCATAAGTCCTGTTGTAGTTCCAAATCAAATACACGAATATTACCGGAGCGATCGCCTATTCAATAAATATAAACATGAGATGCGGATGAGATGCCGATGAGATGAGATTCGCTTTCATGAGCAATCGCTTACCTGAAGCCAAATGTTTGCCGTCGGGAGAAATCCGTAGCGATCGAACTCCATTCTTGCCGTCATAAGTAGTGTCCACTTTATCATTACTACCACTCGGGTTGATATCGACGTCACAAATAAAAGACAACTCGGGGTCCATATAGAGTATCTTTAATAACTCAGCACTGAATATATTCCGTTTATAAACAAAACACGAATCCTGAGACGTCTTTAGATTATCCAAATTCCAAATACGAATTGTGTCATCACTGGAACAGGTGAGGAATGTTCCAGAAGGTAACAACTGTTTGGCACTGTTTGGCAAATTCGGATAAGTCTAAAGTAAATATTAATATGAGTACAAAATGATCCTAAATTAGTTAGAAATGGTTGTATACTTCTATGGCCCAAATGCAACTCGAATGGTATAGAAAGGAGTGTAATTTCCCGATTTTCTTAATGTTAGTGATCGTCCAAAAATAAATACTACGATCGCCATAAATACAAGTAACCATATTATTGGATTCATCTAATGCTATTGCTATAGTATCTGCATATTTGACATTATTTGGTGCGTTCGAACCCGAACTCAAATCGCTGTCAATAATTTCATTATAAAAATTAGAGCAATCGTTCAAAACAAGGAAAGTCTTACTTTCTCGTCAATCCCTTTGCAATATCAATGCCGAGTGAATGAGGACGAGGGAGAGTACATACAAAGTGCAGATTCTTCGGATTAAAACATCTCACGATTCCTTGAGCGCAACCGACACAAATCAATTGGTCACTAATGCTTATGCAATTGGCACTTGTCGTCTATGTAAACATATTTTAAAAAGTTTAAGTTCTTTTCAATGAAAATAAGGTCATATATATTGTGCAACACCCACGTGATTGGCAGTCGTGGACATTGACTTTCATTTTTAAAGATTACTAAATATTAGACTAATATGTAATGTTAGAGCTATGTATGCAATAAAAATGAGAGTAAAAAACCTACTCTTAGTTCAACCCATTTGTCAAGAAGTCGTCTATTATTGAATTCACATAAAAGACCAGATTTAGTGATGGCATAAGTAGATTCAGACATATCTTTGCGACCACACGAGACATCACAGAAATAGTTATTGCGCTGATCGCCCAGTATTGCTGACCTACCCATTAATGGCAATGATTCGAATTTACTGCGTGAAGACTTGGAGTATTCGAGATACCAAAACTTCACGTGACGGTTCCCAACAGTCACGAAATAAGACCCACTGCTGGCGAAGGATAAAGCTTTCACTTTAGCAGAGACTTTGTTTGAAGCAATCTTTAGATTATTCTTCCAGTCCCAGACATTAACAATCATGTCGTGTTGCGACCCAACAGAGACTACATATTTATTATTTGGAGAGAAGGCCTAATTGTAGCATAAATAAAAATTAGTCTCACGAATGTCGTTGACATTATCTCTTAATTATAAGTTTCATTCTATACTCACAACACAGTTAATTCCGAACTTATGGCCTGAAAAGGC
Organism: Nothrus palustris; assembly: GCA_034697745.1. Taxonomy (NCBI): domain Eukaryota; kingdom Metazoa; phylum Arthropoda; class Arachnida; order Sarcoptiformes; family Nothridae; genus Nothrus; species Nothrus palustris. The sequence continues at coordinate 9,699 of JAQGAN010000589.1, forward strand.
AGCCACTTGTTCACAAGTAGAGGCGTCCCACACTCGCACATGTGGCTGATGACCACACTATTACAGCAATATTACATTCATTAAAACTATTTGCTTAAAAATGTTATTCTAAAAGCTAAAAATGTTATTCTTATAGCTAAAAATCTCCAAAATCTTATTTACCTCTCCAGTGACGATATATTTTCCATCATAAGAAAATTTAGAGGCAGTGATTGGCTTTTTGGATGTATTTATTATATGAATTTGTTTGTTTTTGCGTATATTATAAACCACTAAAACACATCTGTTTCAAAAATTAATTAATTGGATCAATGCATGCATAATAGAAATAATAAATACTATACAAAACAATGTGTATTTAATGCCTGTATTTAACCGCTGTCTGCGGCCCTATATTTCATTATTGTTATAAAGGGGTATTAACCTCAAGCCTGAGCCGCAAAAGGGGTAAAGTTG
>JAQGAN010000590.1:0-10143 GCA_034697745.1 Nothrus palustris
GATCCCGCGACTGTACACATTTTGTTTTATTTTAAAACTAAAATCAAATTAATTTGTTAGTAATGAGTATATTAAATTTATTATTTATACCATTTTGAAAGATGTTATATCATTTTATATCATATGAGTGTTATATAAAATAAAAATTCAACTTTTTCTTTAGATTTTGTGATAAGATTTTTAAAGAAATGTCTAAATTATAAAGACTGAAACCCTAAATAATCAACATTTATTTGGAAAAATGTGCTTCACATCAGTTGAGCTAAAATTTCTCAAAGAGAAAAATTGTTTTCAATTAAATGATCGCCTCAGGTGTTGGCATTTGCGACTCAATTAAGATGTGGTCTAATCCTAGTTTACAATGTAATCTTTCACTACTGGTATAAATGAAGATGTTTTACTTTTTTGTAATGAATTTCAATTTTAGAGTCAACTAAAACATCTGTTTTGCATATGCATTCTGAATAAGTCCTATACTCTGTATATACCATCACATCAGTGACATGAATGACACCAAACTCAGACTATCTTAAACAATGGTTAACTTTGTTAAAAAACTCTTACAAAGAGCTCGTTTGTTAATAATGTGATAAATATTCGCTTTATTTTGACTCAAACTTTCATTAAGCTTAAACATTGCTTTTAATTGAATACAATTCTATATATTTCTATATTTTTGGAAAATAAACTGAAAAATGTACTTGTTGCATGACTAGGGTTGTGAATTGCGAACTTTTTAGAACTTGTCTATGGAAACTTTCATGAATTTCTGGAAACTTTCCCTAACGCCATCTGTCGAAAACTTAAGTCAAAAATATATATTTATTCGTCTTTAAGTATAAAAACTAAATTAAATCATAATTATTGTCAATTTTTTAAAATTACAATCAAGTGCCCCAACAATGATGAAAATAAGCTCTAAAAATTAAGATATAGGGTGGTCGAGTATAAAGGTGAGTTTTGAAATAGTTGCAAATATTTTACAATATTTGTATCATTCTCAATTGATTTTAGGTATTTAGGTATATAACAATTGCGAAAAATTAATAACAATTTTTGCATTTGTTTAACTGTATAACAAATTAAATTATTTGTAACTAGACTTAACTGAATGTAAACCTAACTCTTTTCATAATAAACGATATTAATGTACAGCGCTTTATGAGAATAACTGAGACGTTTTTGTATGAGTTATTTTACTTTACTCTTAAGTTATATCAATTAGATATTAATGAAATAAAAGTTCAAAAAACTATCATATGATATATTTATTGATTTATACGATTATTCATATAAATAATTGATGTCTTGGCCAAAGGATAATATTTTACGGAATAATAATTACATACAAAAAAGGGGCAAAATTTTGATATAAAAGTACGCTCTGGTCTCAGTCAGGTCTCAATCAGGTCTCAATCAGGTCTCAGTCATGCTCTAAAAGTGTTTAAAAGCTGAACACATGTTCTCATGTTTTCATACATCGAATCATTTGATATGATATTTATGTGGACTAACATATTAAGCATTAAAGTATTCATATTTAATAATTTATTAATATTCTTACAAACATTGATATCATAACTAAATCGCTTGAAATAATTAAATAATTATAAGTGAAATGAATTGCAAACAAATAAATAGTCAAATAACTGGCGTTTCGTTCGGTGTTTACAATTGCGATCAAATCAAACACTTAAGTGTTTTGGAGGTCCAAAACGCACAAACATTTGACGCTTTGGGACATCCCATGAATGGAGGCCTTTGTGATAATGCATTCGGTTTGACATTCATTTATATATTATATCAATAAATATATGAATTTTATTCTTATTCGACTTATTGCTAATGATTTGTTCAATGAAAGGTCCCATCAATAGGAATGAGTTTTGCCGAACGTGTGGTTTGGGAGACAATGAATGCAATGGACATTTCGGACACATATCTCTTCCTTTGCCTGTTTTTAATCCTTTTCTAATAAAACAGTTATTTCAGGTTTGTTTGCATTTAATTGATATGAAAAGTGATAACAATGTAAACGTCTGTCCGAACAGATCCTCAAAATGTGTTGCTTTGATTGCAATCATCTATTATTCAACGCCACGACTTTGGAGACAATCATTGCACAAATGGAAGCATTTAATCGAGGACTCGATGGTCTCGTCGACGAACTGGAATCATATGCTTCTTCGTTAACACTAAATACGGTCAGTTTAGATGTGATGACAATTAGACAATACATTAGAGACAAATTGTATGAAAGGATTGAAGAAGAATCCAATAAAAGACATTTGAAATCTATGACTAATGTAATAAATGTTAAGAATGTGGTTGAAAAGCAGCAAAACTTATTCAAAACTTTTATGAGCGGAAAATTACTCAAACCTAATAAAGTATGTCAACAATGCAATTCTCGTAAACAAGGAATGACTGTTTTGAACAATGCGTTAATTGTGTTGAATATGACTAAAGCAGGTCTCAAACAGCAGAAGAATAAGAAAAATAGTGAAGAAAATGCCGATAAAAGTGAAGATTTGAGTATTCAAATGAAGGGAAAATCACATTTAACACCTTTGGCCGCTCGAAGTCATTTGCGCGCGCTTTGGAGTAATGAGAAAGAGTCGCTTTCGAGGATATTTCCATTTTTAAACCTTTCAGTAAGTGTTACGACTGATTCCACACCAATGGATGTGTTTTTCTTGGACACGATTACTATTCCTCCTAATCGTTACCGACCGATGCATTTCTTAAATGGAAGACAATTCGAAGCCGAACAGACGGCAGCCTTGAGTCAAATAATAATTGCAGCAGAAGTTCTGTCCTCTTCATTACGTCAGGCAAAACATGGCAACAGATTGACGGCTTCTATCAGTTCGACCAGTCCTTCCACTTCTGCGACAACACCTAATCTGTTAACTGATAAGTCCAAAGATATCGCAAAGTTTCACCTTTCGTGGCAAAAACTGCAGTTATTATGTAATCGATTATATGATAGTGATATGGATAGACTTCCAGATAATAAATATCCGGGCGTTAAACAAACGCTTGAGAAGAAAGAAGGCTTATTTCGGAAGCATATGATGGGTAAAAGAGTCAACTTTGCTGCGCGTTCTGTCATATCTCCTGACCCTTACATAATGGCCGATGAGATTGGCATTCCTCTGGTGTTTGCAACCAATCTCTCTTATCCACAACCAGTCACTCCTTGGAATGTAAATCAATTGCGACAAATGGTTCTGAACGGTCCTGACAAACATCCGGGCGCTCTCTCTATTCAATTCGAAGACGGAAACATTGTTAGACTCAGAGCCGATGATTTGAGTCAACGTAAATCAATTGCTGAACGTCTATCACATAATAATTATAAAAGCGGACCATTAAATGGAGTAAAGATTGTGAACAGACATCTAATAACAGGAGATGCGCTGCTCCTCAACCGTCAGCCAACTCTTCATAAGCCTAGTATTATGGCTCATAAGGCACGGGTTCTGCCGAAAGAAAAGACATTAAGACTTCATTACGCGAATTGCAAGTGTTATAACGCAGACTTTGACGGCGACGAAATGAATGCTCACTTTCCACAAAGCGAATTGGCTCGTTCTGAGGCCTATAACATCGCTAGTGTTAACTATCAGTATTTAGTGCCAAAGGATGGAACGCCTTTGAGTGGTCTCATTCAAGATCATATTATTGCTGGTGTTTTGTTAACAATTAGGGGGAAATTTTTTAATAAAGGCGATTATCAGGAGTTACTTTACGGCGCGCTTTCATTCCTTAACAAACCTCTTAAACTCCTAACGCCTGCAATTCTTAAACCAAAACAACTTTGGTCTGGAAAACAAATTGTGTCCACTTTATTACTCAATATTGTACCAAATGATAAGCCTTTGCCTACACTTTCAATTGCGAGCAAAATTAGTCCTAAAATATTGCAATCGCGTAAACCAAGAAAATGGACGGCAGGCGGAACACCATTGCAGTTAACAGATATGTGCGAAAGTCATGTTATTATAAGGAAAGGGGAACTTATTTGTGGAATTATTGATAAAGTCAATTTGGGACCAAATCCTTATGGATTAATTCATTGCTGTTATGAATTATACGGCGGATCAGTTTCATCAGCTCTTCTCACGTCATTCGCGCGATTGTGTACTAATTATTTGCAAATACATCACGGCTTCACTTTAGGAATACTCGACATTCTCGTCGATAAGAGACCTAACGCTAAGCGTAGAAAATATATTCAAAAATCTTTAACAATTGGCGACAAAGCGGCCGCCGAAGCATTGGGTGTTCCCAATCATGAGGAAAAAGATCTTCTTTTGGATAAACTGAGGAGCGCGCACACCAACAAAAATGATTTCTATATGAAACTATTGGATAAGTCTATGAAAGGACAAACCGATGACGTCAATAATAAAATAACAGAAGTTTGTTTGCCTAAAGGCTTAGTCAAACAGTTTCCTGAAAACAATTTACAAATGATGATTCAGGCCGGGGCTAAAGGGGGGTCTGTGAATGCCATTCAAATATCATGTTTATTGGGACAAATCGAATTAGAGGGTCGTCGCATACCATTAATGATGTCCGGGAGAACTTTGCCTTCTTTTAAACCTTATGAAACAGAACCCAGAGCTGGAGGTTTTGTTTCCGGAAGATTTATGACAGGTATGGACTCTTTCCTCTATAGATATTAAAATAATTAAAATTTGATAGTAATTTCATTTAATTTAATTTTTGAAGGTATTCGTCCACAAGAGTTCTTCTTTCATTGCATGGCAGGAAGAGAAGGATTAATAGACACGGCTGTCAAGACTTCTCGTTCTGGATATTTGCAAAGGTGTCTAATCAAACATTTGGAGGGACTGGTAGTCAATTACGATATGACAGTCAGAGATAGTGAAGGAAGTCTTGTTCAGTTACTCTATGGAGAAGACGGACTCGACATCTTGAAGAGTCAAATGCTTAAAGAGAAGGTCATTCCGATTGTGATACAAAATAACGACGCCTTAAAACCTTCTAATCGAGAATTAGAAAAACTCGAAAATATGACTGAAAAGGATTTGCAGAGTTATCAAAAAAGTATCCAAAAATGGTTGGAACAAAACGCAAATATTAGATTAAAACAAAGGAATTCTGCGTTTTTGAAGTACAGCTCGGATTTGAATGAAAGCAATCAATTCTCGAAAGAAGAATTAGTAGAAAAGTGGTTCTCTCTGAAGAAAAAGCTGAAGAAGACATATCAAAGTAAATGTAAGCCATGTCCAGATCCAGTAAATAGTAAATTTCGTACCGATTTGAATTTGGGCGCAATTACGGAAAAGTTAGACTCAATTATAGCCAACTATATCAGTAAAAATCCTAACAACCTCTTAAATAACTCTTGCGATCCGTTGAGCATCTCTTCAACAGAATATAGAAGAACAATGAATTCCTATTATATGAGGTCTTTATGCCAACCCGGAGAAGCAGTGGGTCTTTTGGCGGCACAATCTGTGGGCGAGCCCTCAACTCAGATGACGCTCAACACATTCCACTTTGCAGGTCGAGGAGAAATGAATGTTACGCTTGGAATTCCTCGTCTCAGAGAAATATTGATGACCGCAAGCGCAAAGATCGCCACTCCAAGTATGGATATTCCATTTCTCGTTCATTTTGACGGCGATATTGACAAAGAAGCTGAAAACATGCGATTGCGTCTCACTTCTGTCAAACTATCCGATGTTCTCGAATACGTTGACATTTCGGAAACTTTAGAAATCAGTGAATTAATACGATTTCGTTCTTATGATATAAAATTCAATTTTCTGCCGAAATCCTATTATAAACAAAAATGTTTTACGAATCCGAGTCTTGTTTTGAAATATATGGAAGAAAAGTTCTTTAAAATATTGCTCGAATCCATTAACAGAAAAATCAAAGCGCTTTCCAAATCGCACGGTTTGTTCGATCATTCGAGTCGAGTTAGGGCTACGACAAAAGCAAAAGTTGACACAGAAGACGCGGATGAGTCGAATGACCCCTTCAATAACGATTTGAGCCGAACTCCTGTTGACGAAGAAGAGATGAGCTCTGATGACGAGCGCGAAGAAGTAGAGGTCGACACCACCACTTCTAGGAACAAAACCCGACACAATCAAGACCTCGAATACGAAGAACCTGACGACGAGGAAATCGAGATTATCAACAATTCAGACATAGAAGAAATAGATGACGACATCGCAGATGAGGTGAATAATAATCGTATAAATCAAAGTGAAAACACTGAAAGAGACCATGAATTTAATGAGAATCAAATTGAGGACAGAGTCGAGAACTCAAGAGTAATAAAGAAACGATTAAAACAGGCGAAAAAGGCTGAACTATTGGCTTCTCTTCCAGAGCGACAAAACAAAGTGAAGAACATAAGTCCTTCAGTTGTTGACTACGATTTCGACACATCACGAGAGGAGTGGTGTCGGATTCGAATAAAATACGATTTAATTAATAGCAAATTAGATATGTCTTCACTGATAGAAGAAGAGGCAAAGCGAGCCTATGTTCACAAAGTTGGACACATTGAACGTGCATTTCTAGTGAAGGACAACGAGGCCGCTAAACGTAACGCCACATTCAGTAAATTACTCAAAACAGAAGGAGTCAGTTTACTAGACGTAGTGGCGTATGACTATATTTTCGATATTAACCGCCTCTACACGAATGACATTCACGCCATCGCTAATACTTATGGCATTGAAGCGGGCGCTCAAGCCATTCAACGCGAAATAGCAAATGTATTCGCCGTTTACGGAATTTATGTCGATTCCAGACATTTATCATTGATTTCTGATTATATGACATTCAGTGGAGAAATAAAAGGAATGAATAGACAGTCAATGGATGGCGTGTCACCCATTCAGGCCATGACTTTTGAGACGACTACCAATTTTCTTAAAACGGCGACTTTGATAGGTATTCATTTGATTAATTACTAATGTATTGATTCGATTAATTACTAGTCTAAACAACAATTAATTAAAAATTTTATTTAAAGGAATAGAGGATAGTTTGACATCTCCTTCGGCCAGAATAGTTGTGGGCCGACCGCCACTCGTGGGCACAGGTCTTATGGAAATGGTTTATAATCCAGTCTTATTGACTGGAACTCAGCCTCAGTTATCGTTTGGAAATGAAATTCGCAAAAGTAAATGGAAAAGCAATCACAGCTCACCTCTTAAGAGGAAATATAGCAACAAATTGGCAGAAATGCCAATTTTGAATAAAAGGATTAAATATAACTTATAATTGAATGACTGTAAAGCAATTTGTTTAGCATTGTTATTATTATAATACATAATACAAACTTGAAAGTTAAGGTTTTTGATAAAAGATTGGGTGCTTCTAAATACATGGCCATCACTCCAATCAAATGGCTTTAATTTTATATAATGGAAAGGAAATAGTTTTACAGTGAGATCTCTTTGTTTCACAAATAGATACTCTATAATAATTACATTAAATAAATTGAAAATTGATTAATCAAATCGTATATTAAAAAATTTCTATTAAAATAATTACCACCTTATTAGAGAAAATTGACAAATGTTTTCATTAATGGCCTAAATAATAATAATAATAACTTAGTTAACAAAAATGTCTAATATATATATAAATTTCTCAAAATGAACTGAAAGAAAATTCGTTAAAAATATAATCGTTTTTGCGTCAAAGAACATGAGTTTAAACAATACAATTATAATATTAATCAGTTTTTTGCGTTGCTTTTGCTTCAGTTTTTCTTTTAAATATGGGTTTAGTCGGAGGCGCCGCCGATTCGGTCATCGTCTTCATCGTAATCTTCATTAGTCAAATGTGCAAATTTGTTTGCAGTCATATATGCCTGAAATGATGCAAATCTTAGATACCACTCATCGCTCACAACACTACATATAACTAATCCATAGTGAAAAATATTGATTGCAAACTACTTACAACTTTTTTTTCCTCCTCTTCATCAGACTTGGATTGCGAAAGACGCGGAGGTCTATAGTTATCGAATCGATTACCACCTCTTTCTCTATCTTTACGTCTATTAATGTTATTATTATTATTACGTTGTGATTCACTATTAGCGCCCCCTCTAAAGGGTTGTGATTGCGTTCTCGGAGGAACGTATCGCGATTCGGGTTTGTTTCTGCTCAGAATATATTTGGGCGCACTATCAGAGCTGGCATTACTTCGTTCACTAGTCTTTCTCTGACGATTAGACGAGTTTCGATTCATTCCGTTATTCTTATAATTGTCGAAATCGCGCGACTCTTCTTTATGAGAAAGCGATGGCCCGGAATCTGAGCCTTTACGAGAACGAGAATTGCCGCTAACATTACTGCCGGCACTGATTCGTCTAATTCTCTCATCAGAACCTGATCCGGCACTGGATGCGTTTTCCCGCTTCTTGTCGTTGTCCTCCTTCTCCTTCAGCAGCTTTTGTTCGATTTCCTTCTCGCGCGCGGCGGTGTTCACCGGCTTTGCGTCGCCGAAAATGGCCGAATTGGCGGAAGGGTTTTCCACACTCTCTTGTAATGGCTTTGAGCGTGGAATTAGTTGAAGCTTTCGTCTCTCTTTGGGTTGTTCTTCAGCAGATTCTCTTTCTGGCGGTGGAGACCTATCATAATGCGAGTCATCCTTTCTTCGTTCAAAACCGCCACCGAATTCCCTTCTGTTATCAGCTTTGCGTTCAGTAAAATTCCTGTTTTGATACTTTGAATCCATTTCTGCATATCTGCGATCATCAGTGCGTCTGCCATACGAACGATCATTAGAGTCGTGTCTATCAAATCCACGATTTTGTCCGTCGTAGTCATCGTTCCTATCGTTATAACGATTATTTCGATTTCCGAACCGATTATTTGGACGATCAAAGCCTCGATCATTACTAGACCTGTCGAAGCCTCTGTCATTCTGTCGGTCATAACCCCTATCGTTCGAGCGTTCAAATCCCCGATCATTAGACCTCTCAAAAGGCCGATCATTGGAACGTTCGAACCCCCGATCGAAGCGATCGCTTCTGTCATAATTGGTGTCATTCGAAGGTTCAAAAGTTCGATCGTTTTCATAACGAGTCCTATTATTATAACCTCCGCTCTCAAAGTTTCTCCCTCTTTGCGCACTTTTATCCGAATAATCATTGGATCCATTCCTCGCCGGATAAGTATCACGAGTTGCATCTCGAGTTGAATTATTTGGTTCTTCACGTGGAGCTGATCTCCAGTCACCTGCAGTTCTGTCTTGTTTTTCTTCCCTATTATTCTCTCGAGTGTTTCCGTCTTCAAGAAATGAAAAACCATAACATTTTAATACACTTTAAATCCATTAATTAAATAATAAATACCATTATCTCCGGGAAGACCAACGCGTAAATTGCGATTTCTAAAGGTGTCGCCATTCATAGTCAATGCGTCGATCAGTGATTGTCTGTCTTGGAATTCTGCGTAAGCGAAACCTCGCGGACGGCCGGTTGTCATCGGGACGCGAACGCCGATTATCTGAATTATTGCAATCAATTCATAATGAATAACAAGAGATAACATATTGTAATAAAACTTACGTTCAATTTACTAAAGTATCGATTGATGTCGTGTTCGGTGACATCGTATGGCAAATTCCCTAAATATGCCTTAAAAGGAGGATTGACGGGTACTTTCGACAGGTCTACGTCTGGCCCACGCGTTGATTTGGGAGCCGTCGGCAGAAACACTTTGCTAGTGTCACGTTTGGTGTGAAGAGTGAATGTGTCTGAACATCATATGCAATACAAGGCGTTCAATCAGTTATATAATCATATTTCATACACATTTGCATAACATAGTAAATCAGTGACAAACCATCGATCTCTTCATTTTCCATAGATTGGGCCCAATCGAGGCGCGGAGTGTTGACCACATTGAAGCCCTGCGGGGCAGAGCTGTCTTCGGACAGCAGTGTCTGCAGCGAAACAGTCACGCCTTTATTTTTTTTGCCTTTGCCTTTACCTAAACGTTCATTAAATTAACCATTAATTGAAATATTTATTTTCATTTAATTGTATAAAAAGTTTGATTTGAATACAATTCATAAATGATTTACTGATAATCATATCAAAAGACTGTTTTAAAGTGAATTTTTGAA
>JAQGAN010000591.1:0-10136 GCA_034697745.1 Nothrus palustris
AATTAGAAATATTATATTCCGATCAGAAAGTATGTGATTATTATTAATATTAATAATGATAGTGTTTTTAACGTAAAGCCTAATTGTGTTAATTGAGAGAATAATAAGCTTTAAAACTATATGAATATAAAGTTCTTGACTTTCTGAATATTGCAATCAGTCATGGCTTGCATTGACTTTAAATCAAAGTTATCTCTGATAGAGATATGGGATAAGTAATGAAACCCAATAAACTTGAAGTACAGATTTGGTGACAATTTCGATAAGACTTGAACGTTGCAAATAAGTTGATTTTGTTTTCAATGAAACTCTTTTATAATGTGTTGACGTGTTTATTAGTCAACCATTTTCGGGATATTCGACTTAACATTTATTTAAAGACACTTTAGTGATCAAAGACAAGTTGGTCTAAGGCTTGTGGTCGTCCTCTATCTTACTGTATTATTAGGGCTATCATTACATTAGAACTTAATTACTTTAAAGCAATTTATAACTCAATATGCATTAGTATTATGCAAATTAAATTCAATTTTTATTCAAATGTTTTGCAAAGTTTATTCAAATTTTTAAGTAATGCCTTTAATATCTTTCATAATCTTAATCAAGAACTTTGTCGTAAACTTCAAACTATTCAAAACTTCTATACTGTACTCAGACTTAAGACATTTTATATGAAAAGTTGAGAAATAGTTTTTTAAAGTAATCCACGACTGTATTTTATGATTATATTATATATCATATCATTTTCGTCTTAAAAACTTATAGAATTTGACTTTGACTTTGATTTATGTATTTTTATCAAAATTAATATTGATTTCGTTGTATTGAAAAAAATGGTAAAATACTGTTAATTAAATGACTTTTGGATCTAAAGTCTAATAATGTGTTATTAATATATTTAATAAATGAAAGAATTGCAGTATAAACAGAAAAAAAACTTATCAATAAATTATTTATTTTATCAAATGTTTTATTTTGTTATGGATTTAAGTTTTGACAGCAATTTTAGTTTATATAAACCGAAATCCTTGTAAAAACTTTTCCCAAAACTATATATAGAAAGAAATGATAATCTTTTTTCTAACATTAAGTATTGATATATATTTTAAGGCCTTTATCAATAGTTCCGATCACTTTCTCTATAAGTTTTGTCAAATAAGTTTTTTTTCATAAAATCAATCAAAAGCAAAGATTTAATAGTTGTCCAAACATTTGATGGAATTTATAATAAAAGAAGTGATTTGTTATTTCATTCGTAGACCAACTTTCAGAGATATGTCTCAAAGAAGAAGATGAAAAATTTATTCGAGAAATAATTGAGACCCCGATTGGGATTGTAATACTTGGCTCTAAATCATGGGCTAAAGCTATAATAGTTAATGAGCTGTTGGGCTGTACTCTACTCCCAGTATGTGTTTCATAAATATAAAGTTAGATCTAATGCCAGTATTTATGCAACTAATAGGTAGACAATTCAGATCGCACATCTCCGTGGCGTACAATCAGATTCTTGTACGGCAGTCAAACAGTGGTTTCATTAGCGGTCGCGCATTGTTATGAATTAGTAGAACACTTAGCAGTTTATGATCAGGTCTGGCATACAATACCTAAAAGAGATCTAGAGCTAAGGCAAGGAGATAATTGTTCGATCAGAGATCCGGGCTATCATTTGGCAACTTTAGAAGTAAAACTACCACATCCTCTGCTCAAAGATGACGTTCAAATCATAGTCTCTCCCGGACTCAACGATTTCGAAACTATATATCAATGTTGTTTCGAAAATATAAATCCAATTGTAATTTATGCCATAGCTGGCGAAGATGAATGCCTAACACCTTTAGATGTGCAGCATTTGTGTGATTTAAAAGTTCGCGAACCAAAGATACCAATATTTTTTGTTAAGACCAAAGAAGTTCCCTCCGCCACACTCTCGCCGTCTCCCAGTTTTTCAGAATTTTCTACTTCAGAGTTGACGGAATCGCAACAGCACTGGTATTTCAAACAACAATCACAGCCATTGCCATCGCCAACCTCTTCACCATTGTCTGCATCTCTAATCCCTGCCTCATCTTCATTGCCTAATTCACAATTCCATAGCTTTCGACGCAGCTCTTCAACAATGGCTTTATATCAACAGTTGTGTAATTTGGGATTTTTGAATCAAATCAGATCTCATATGAGAGGACAACTGACTAATGAATCTTCAGCTAAAAAGTCACGTCGCGATTACTTTTTTGAAGTTACCTCAGAATTAGTGGAAAATTTTAGTAATTTTTCGTCAATTCTACTGTTTTTTCGCAATATTCTGAGATCTAAATTAGTTTCAGCCGCGACTCTACTCAATGAATCCCACAATCAATGTCTTAGAATGTTTATATTGACCGCTTATGACATGACATGGGATTTACAAATCACTCCCAAACGCATTGAATATGCGAAACAACGAGAAGCAGAACTCTTCTCATCACTGATGGGAATCGCAAACAGAAAACAAGAAGAAATTAAACAATTAATTACAGAAGCGATTGATTTTATGCGTTCAGATATTTTAAATCAAGCGGCAAATCATGAGTTTACAAATCCTATTCTTGATGTAAATAATGTTAGCGCTCGTGAACTACAGAATTGTACAGAAGAGATACAAGATCTAGTGCTCACTCTATTGAATAGTGCAATCGCTGCCAAATTAGTGGGTTCTGTAGATTATATGCGCGACTCATTTATTGGTACTCTTGAAAGGTGTTTATCGTGTTTAGAAAAGTCATGTCAAGAGGCGGGCGAATCAATGGACACATCCAATGCGTTGAAACAAATACTGAACGCCGCCTATCAAATAGAGGTCAATATTAAGACTTCCTATAATTTTTTGCGTGTCTTATGGGAAAAAATGAAACAATTGGTGTCAACCGTTTCGTGGAAACCCTACCCCACAGTCGACTCTGAATGGAAAAAGAAAGTGGCGAACGATATACTTATAAGTCTAAGTGAGTCGCGATTGGCTAAAAGTATTTGTGTTCAGTTCAGAGAAAGACTCAAATTATCGCACGATTACTTCGGCGCTTCTTTGAAACAATTAGGTATACATTTGAATGGTTTTGATTACAACTCATTTGATTATTAATCACTTTATTGCAGAGGCTTTACATACGGGACGAATGCGTAAAACCGACGATAAGAGAGAACAGGTTCGTAAAAATCATGCGCCAGGATTTGCCAGATTTGCTTTGGAGTCCACTTCACTCATCGATGTTATAATACACGGAATGCCACAAATGGGACGTGAAATTGGAAGGGGTCAGTACGGAGTGGTCTATTCGTGCAACCAATGGGCCGGTTATAGTCCGTGTGCTATAAAGTCAGTCGTCCCGCCGGATGATAAGCATTGGAATGACTTAGCGATGGAGTTCTACTACACGCGATCCATACCAGAACATGAAAGGATTGTACAAATTAGGGGTTCTGTTATTGATTATACATATGGCGGAGGCATTACACCCGCTGTCCTCCTCATTATGGACAGAATGACACGTGACTTATACGCGGCCATCAAGAATGGCTTGGAATGGTTGCCGAGGCTTCAGGTGGCCATTGATGTGATACATGGCATTCGCTTTCTTCACGGCCAGGGATTAGTTCACAGAGATATCAAACTCAAGAACGTATTGCTTGACAAACGAAATCGCGCAAAGATAACAGATCTGGGATTTTGTAAACCGGAAGCTATGATGTCTGGCTCTATAGTGGGCACTCCTATACATATGGCTCCAGAACTGTTCTCTGGCCGTTACGATGGAATGGTTGATGTCTATGCATTTGGGATATTGTTTTGGTACATATGTGCCGGACATGTGAGACTTCCCTATGTTTTCGAACAATGTCAGAGCAAAGACCACTTGTGGACTGTCGTCAAAAAAGGTATTAACAAAGCTATTATTCACTTAATTAATACAATGCAATCAATACAACAGGAGCTCGACCTGAAAGGTTACCACAATTTGATGACGAGTGTTGGTCTCTAATGGAGCAGTGCTGGAACGGAGACTCATCTCTGAGACCACTTTTAGGAAATGTTGAGTCGAAACTCATTGAAATTAAAGAGCGCTATCGGACGAGTCAACCGCCCGCCGGATATACAAGAAATTATATGAGACATCGAGTCTCTAACAAACCCAATACAACTCGTGTCAAAACGTGAGCCTTAACTACAAATATGTGCCAAAATTCAAATATATATTAACCTATTATTTATAGATTTTAATAACTCTAAACATTTATTAGTTTTTAACTTTTGTGAATCAATAAAAATAATTTTAAAATTAAATAATAAGTCATTATTTTTATACAATTTACTAAACTATTTTAAATATGTAATTAATAAAAAAAACTTAATGAAAGTTCAGAAACTATGGTTCAAATATTTCAAATGATTTATTTATTAAATAATTTATGTGACTTAAGTATAAAAATTAAGTCAATTATGTTTTATCTGATTTTTCGATTTCTGATTTGTATTGCAATTAATATAAAATATAAGCTTTCATTTCATTGAATTTCCGCAAACTTTCAAAATATTTTGAATAATTTCATAAAGAAGTGCTGTTTTGCTGTTTTTCTATTATTGAATGTCGTGATTCAATTCAATTAACGTTTAATCGCATGAATTCAACAATAAGTAAATTTAAATTTATTTATTCTCCGCATTATTCAAATCATTTAATAAACAGTTAATACTTTTCTAATAAACTTCAGCTTTTCGTTGATATAAAATTCATAACAAAAATCTTAATCAAAATTATCTCAAAATCTCTGCGAAGAAATGGCAGCAAATGAAGGCAATGGACAACCGAGGAATGCGAGAAGAATCCCTCGTCCGGTAAATTCATTCATTTTGTTCAGTAATGATAACCGAAGTCGAGTCTCTCAACTAAATCCAGATCTCAATAATTGGGAAATCAGCAGAAGATTAGGTCATATGTGGAGAGAATTGACTTTAGAACAAAGGAATCAATACTGGCTTCGATCCTATCATTTATATCGAAGACATATGAGAGAACATCCGGGTTTGCATTACTTTCTCCAATCATTCGTTGATATAATACTTATGAATGAATTGTTTCAGACTATGTCTACAATCCATTTGAGGCCAGAAGAAGAAAGTCGGAGCTGAAGAATAATAAGTATTTCAAAAAATACGGAAATTATCCCGAATTGACGAATGGATTCACTTCTGAGTAAATCTTCAATAAAATGCTTAGAAATTAAATTTATTAAAAGTTCTCAATATTTATAGCAATTCTTCGCAAATAAAAGTATGGAAAGCAACGGATGAACCGCAGAGTCGATTGTTTCAGGATTTGTCGTCATTAGAATCTCTTCGGACGTCTTCTACTTCGATACAAAACCCAATCGAAAGCAAATCTTCGAAAGTATTCAATATTGAAAGTCTTTTTAGAAATAGAAATCCATTTTATTCGAAGCAGTCGTTAAGGACAACAGTGGTTGAAGTCAGGGATCAGACGAGACCTAATGGCGAAGAATCTGGAGTCACATGTACTCCTTCGATAGAATCGTTTACTCAAAATCAAATCCAAGAAAGAGATTTAATCCGAATCAGAAGATAGAACATATTTGGATGTATTCATCAAAGTTTTATGAATTGTTTTAGGAATTCTTCAAAACTATATTCAAATTGAATTTTTGTAATTAAAACCATTAAAATTGTATTAAACTCTTAAATAAAAACTTGTGATCAAAGAGAATAACTTTTGTTAAATTATTAAGAATTTGATCTTTTGAACGACAAAGAATTAGATTGAATGATAAGACTCATCTCTGAGACCACTTTTAGGAAATGTTGAGTCGAAACTCATTGAAATTAAAGAGCGCTATCGGACGAGTCAACCGCCCGCCGGATATACAAGAAATTATATGAGACATCGAGTCTCTAACAAACCCAATACAACTCGTGTCAAAACGTGAGCCTTAACTACAAATATGTGCCAAAATTCAAATATATATTAACCTATTATTTATAGATTTTAATAACTCTAAACATTTATTAGTTTTTAACTTTTGTGAATCAATAAAAATAATTTTAAAATTAAATAATAAGTCATTATTTTTATACAATTTACTAAACTATTTTAAATATGTAATTAATAAAAAAAACTTAATGAAAGTTCAGAAACTATGGTTCAAATATTTCAAATGATTTATTTATTAAATAATTTATGTGACTTAAGTATAAAAATTAAGTCAATTATGTTTTATCTGATTTTTCGATTTCTGATTTGTATTGCAATTAATATAAAATATAAGCTTTCATTTCATTGAATTTCCGCAAACTTTCAAAATATTTTGAATAATTTCATAAAGAAGTGCTGTTTTGCTGTTTTTCTATTATTGAATGTCGTGATTCAATTCAATTAACGTTTAATCGCATGAATTCAACAATAAGTAAATTTAAATTTATTTATTCTCCGCATTATTCAAATCATTTAATAAACAGTTAATACTTTTCTAATAATCTTCAGCTCTTTATTGCTATAAAATTCATAATAAAAATCTGAAAATCTTCAAGAAATGAAAGAAAATGAAGGTAACAGTGATTCGGCGAATGTGAGAATCCGTCGTCCGAACAATAGATTCCTTTTGTTCAGTAATGAAAACAAAACATCAGTTACTGAAGGAAATACAATCAATGATAATATGAGTATTATTTTGATAGTTGTAATCATTGTGGTTGTGGTTATTGTTTTACTGTTTCTTCTCATTGCAATTATTTTGTGTCTTAAGAAACAAAACAAACAAAAGACTTTCTATCGATTGGTCGGAAAAAATAGATATATGTCTGACACAAGTCTTGGAAGTGAAGGCTCTTCTGCTTCAGCCACAGAATCGTCGTTAAAGAACTCAAATCTCGAATCAAATGAATCCTCGATTAAAGCGATGCCTACCATGACTTCCACAGGTTTTAGTGTGAACTCCAGTCAAACAAATGCTGCCAATGAGGTGAGCGCCGCGTCCACAGTCTCTTTAGCCAAACCAACAGAACTCGCAGTTAGAAAAAAGACACCTAATTAGACCAACTCATCTTCTCATTTAAATTTTGTTCATTAATCCATTTTTTGTAATATTTCGTATATAAATAACATATAAATCATATTTTCAATTCTTTTCTTATAATAAATAAAAAGTAACCAAAAATATATTGGAATTTAGTTATTGATTATTTAAGATTATGAAATGTTGAGTTCTTGATATTGATTGGCGTGTATTTGGAAATACAGTACTTGTAATTTGTGAGACAATCTGTTTAGAGTGAGAGGCGATAGTGTGAAGGATAGCATCACCTCATAGGACACAACACAAGGACGGCAACCTCGGCTCTAACGACCAACTTTTTAATTGATTTTGATGGTGGGGATTGTCGAAGACAGCCTATAGTGATTCTATGTCAGTCTATGGTGAAGGATAGCACCTGAAGCACTTACCGCAGCGGCAAAAGGTCAAGCTTTTTCATTGACAATCAGTAAAAACGTAAGTTTTGAAAGTCGCGCCTTTAATGTGTTTTATATATAATAATGCAATATGTGATAATGCAGTACTTGCGCCAAAACACCCCCACAATTATTTCCCTTCTAAATAATGCCTGTCTTTAATACATAGATTCGTAGCCATAGTAACGAAGTATTAAAGACAGGCATTATTCAGAAGGGAAGTAATTGTGGGGGTGTTTTGGCGGAAGTACTGCATTATGAATAATACTCTCTAATACTCTTATCTTTATATCACATGACTATTGCACGCTTTGATCACAACAAACACATTATCAATAAGTTATGTCTGATTTGATTAGTTTATTAGATTTATCAGCGAATAATCATTTATTGCTCACTAATAGAGACTTCATTTCACAACCATTTGTTTTCCACCTTTTATTACAAGATTTGTCCAAAAAAGACAAACATTTATTACTGGTATTATTGGCTCACAATTGGTCTCATTATAGGACAATCGCAGCCAAATGTGGTCTCAATCTTAACCATTTGAAAGACAAATCACTTATAAGAGTAATCGATGTCTTATCTCAAGAATACTTCGATTTTCACAAATTTGTTTCCGAAATAAACGAAGAAATAAAAGAATTGCCTCCGAATAGCGTTATATTAATCGATGACTTGAGTCTTATATTCTCATTAAATGTCCATTTTGTAGACATTTATAAATTGGTTCATAATTTACGCGTCAATTGTTTGCAAAACAATAGCATTCTTACGATCGGAACTCACTTTCCGACTGAAGAGGAAGACGAAGACATTTATAGACTTGTGGTAACGATAGCTCATGAATGCGATATTTGGTGTGAACTCAACAAAACACGAACCGGATATTCACCTCTTATTAGCGGAACTCTTAAAATACATAAAAGTTATGATAATTCCGTCAAAGAATTTAATTATAAATTAGGCGATAGAAGTGTTAAACTTTTGCCATTAGGTTCTGATATATTATAAACTAATTGAAAGACATTTCTATTTTATTATTCAAATAATAAACAAATTATAAACTTTTGAAATGAATGAAACAAATGCTGATTCAGAACAACATTTAATTGAAAAGTGGAAACAAATTCAGTTAGAATTAAGACATAAATTGATTTTGTCAGACACTGAAGAATGGGCTGAAGATATTAATAAAATTGAATTAATTGGAGGAATAGATATATCTTATGATAAGACGAATAATTCAAAAGCTTGCGTGACTTCAGTTGTTTTGGATGTTAAAAATGATTTGAATATTGTATATAAAAATAACACAAATATTACAGTCAGTACTCCATATATCGCAGGTTTTTTAGCTTTTCGTGAAATTGAGTTTTTAGTTAAAGAAGTGGTTCTTCTGAGAGAAAACAAACCACAATTAATACCACAGGTTTGGCTCATTGATGGCAACGGTATGTCTTATAAAATTGATTGCAATAGACGTCATTGAAAGACATGTTATATTTGAAGGTATTTTACATCCGCTCAAGTTCGGTCTGGCGTCTCATTTGGGTGTTCTTATAGATAGTCCTGTCATAGGAGTGGCTAAGAATCCATATTATCTCAATTTTGTTGATAAGACCACTAAAGATGAACACAAGAGACAACTTTTAAAACTTAAAAAAAAGGGCGATTCGATACCGATTCGCAACTCTGCGAATGAAGTCATTGGAGTCGCTCTCAAAACAAGTACTCAATGCAAAAATCCAGTGTATGTTTCGATTGGAAATAAAATTTCATTAAATACTGCCATTAAAGTTGTTTTGAAATGTTGTAAATTCAAAGTTCCAGAGCCTACACGTTTGGCAGATATTATTTCTCGACAACAAATAAGTCTTAAATAAATTTTCAATAAAAATCTTATTTTTTTAATGAGAAAATATTTTATCAAAAATATATATTGATATATCATTTTTATTACTTTTCCTCTAATTAAATACATTTGACTTCAGGTTTTATTTAAGTATTAATTGTTTCAAAAGTTATATCAAATAAATGTTTAAATTTGTTTAGTATTATGACAAAAGTCTTTTCATATAAATTATCTTTAATTGTTTTATTCAAATCCAATTCAATATATTTTTGATGTTTCAAAGACTGAAATTCAAGTTTAAACAAAACAGTAATTCCTTCGGCGCCACAATTTCTATATAAAGATAATTTGTGGTTCAGTTCATAATTTTCTATTAGATCTTTGAGTTGAAGATATTGTGAAACGAGTTCTGATAACTTCATATTTTCTGATATTCGACGATTAATAAGTTTAAACTCAGAATGAGTTATATCTAAATCGTTACCAATTAATTGATCAAAGTTTTTATGGTCTGCTTCTAAAGCCTGTGGAAAATGACATTCAATGTGCCAAAGGATCAGCTTTTGGTTATACATAAAACAAGTTGTGTTTTGTCTACGCTTTTGAAATCCCGCCGACATTATCTGCAGTCATATTCCTTTAGATCTCAACTTTTGGATTCACTGATTAGGAGTAAAAATAATCAAATTATTAATTATAGCATTAACTCAATAAATATTATCATTACTTTTGTTAAAATAGGTTTCGAACTAATGATAGTACGTCTTTGACGCGCGTTC
>JAQGAN010000592.1:0-10123 GCA_034697745.1 Nothrus palustris
ATTTTAATAGTTCACATTTTCGATAATATATATTTTTAATGTTATTGAGAGTATTATTAAGCGTATAATTTTTATTAACTTTATTTCAAATTATTTTTATATCTCAATATTTTTGTATATTATAAGAATATTTAAAATATAAGATTATAGAATACTAAATGAGGCAAACATCCCAAACATCATTATATAAATATTATTGGGAGTACGGCTTTGTTTGTCAATTAGTATTTATCAATTATTTATTGAACTTTTATTGCATAACAAGTTTTTTACTTAAGATCACGAAATGTCACACAAGAAATGATCCAAAAAGTCAAATTTGTGAGAAAATGATAATTGTTTTGACTATTGTTTCAATTATTTATCCAAAACACATGTAAAAAGTTTTCACATTAGAATATGTGTTCATAAAAAAATTAAATTTTCATCATCTTTATTGAGTAAACTCGTTATAAAAATTGTATATTTTGTTAACTTATGAAAAGTGAATAATATTTGTTAGATTAATAATTATTTACATGTCTTCACTTAATTGGTTTGATTATTATGAAAGAGAAAATTAATTTACAAATATTTTGTCAAAACAACTCAATTACATTTAAACAATCATTTTATTAGTTGTGTATAAGATTTGATTTTGAAACTATTTTGTATAGAAATAAATAGATTTGGGATATAGTTTAATATCTACATAATATTTGTTGTCCATTTGTTGTTTGTCTCAGATTTTCCTTTAAAACTTTAATTAATGAACGAATGCAGTCTCACATACACTCACATACACTCACATACACTCACATACACTCACATACACTCACATACACTCACATACACCACAACGGGTCGTCCCAACAATGTCTTTCGTCCTAATTATTAAATCAATAGTAATATTAGTTAAATATTAGTTAAATATTATTGAAAGCGAGTCTTACGTCAAACAATGTTTGTTTGAAATCATTGATGTCACTCTTGAGAACCATATTTTCGTGTCTATACTTTTGGTTTTCTATGAGAAGTAATTGAATGCAATCGTGTTTGTGTTTGTCGCCCATCACTAAACCGCAAACATTGCACTTTCTGTCCGGATTATAAACACAATTATCTAAATGTTGCGACAGATCTTTCAATTTGACGATTCGTTCGCATCCGAAGCTTTCGTATTCGCAACGAATTTGTAAGTTTTCCATAGTTTGCGAGTGTTTTGAGGATTTAGTCAAGTCTTCCAACTTTAAGACACTTCTGTCATAAGGACAGGTATTACTACATTTCAACCATTCCTTAATACAGTCATAACAGTACAGTTGTTTACAACAATGGGTCACATAGGGATTGTCGCAAAGCGCCAAACAGATGTTGCACATCAATTCTTCTTCATATAACTCTTTTGTATTAATAAAGCGCTGACAATCAAAACCCGGCATTTTTAATCTTTAATCAACATTAATATATAGTTATTTCAATGTATTATATAATGGAAATTTGTGTTTACTGGTGTTATGACTTCTCTTGGATCCCACTTTTATATATAAATACTTTACTTCAAATGAATGGAAAATTATTTCATGTGATGCATAAATGACAGTTCATTTGCGCCATAAGAGCAAACCAAACATAGATAGTACGATAGTTGCTATAATAGCTCAATACTTGTCAGTTCCGCAACGGCTTACATCACTTCTAGATTTTTCATTAGCTATTTTTCATCTCAAATGTAAATAATAAACAACTCTTTTAACCACTTTCTTGTTATGATAGACTATACCGGTATTCCTATCTAAACTATTTGTTTTGAATGTTTTATTCATACACTTGAAGGATAACTAACACATGAAAATAGATTGAAGGGCACACAGATAGAGACCGCACAATTATATGCATGTATGTCAAACGCGTGTAACTCTTACAACTACATTTATTAATAACTTTTATCCAAACGCATAATATAATACTGTATAATATATTATACAGTAATACTCCAGTAATTTTTTCATCTGTTAATGAGTTTTTATTAAAGTTTAAACAGAAAACTTTTTAAGCAGTGAACGTGCTGAACGTGCTGAACGTGCTGAACGTGCTGAACGTGCAGCCCCTGTAAAGTATTCATTATTTGAAATACTCTCATATTCCTTATACATTGTGTTGATACGTATATCTAAAATATGTATTATATGTATTGCAAAAACGAGGATATTTCACAACTGATTAGCCGATACAATGCAAAAATTACTGGAGAATACCTGTATTGCCAACCTTTTGTTCATTCATAAATAATTTTTACAATAAATTAATCAAATATTCTAAAGCAAAGGTTCATTTTTAAACTTATGACTAAGAAAATAATCGCAAATCAAATAAATACTTTTGAATCAATGATATAATCGTTTGGCACGTGTTTATCAAATGTCAAATAATAGATTATTCTAAGGCTCAAAAAGTTTTAGGAGATTTGAAATTAATATAAAACCAACAATAAGGGCCACCAATTATTTTGTGTTTTAAAAATTAATTTATAAAACCCTTTGTATAGAAATATAAAGTGGAACGACATGTTAAACAACAATACTGTTTATCGTTGTTAAGGTTGTTTTATTTAAAGGCAATTAAACTTCACTATATATTGAGCTAAGAAATAAGGGATTATTAAATACTTTTTTGGTCAGTTAAAAAGTTTATCAGACACGACCGGGGTTTGAAACGGGGTTAAGTTTTACCTATTCCTTGAGATAAGAATTTAAGCGCAGACTCAATACACTGTTGTACACTTTAAAACTTGATTCAGCTTAAAATATAAAGTTTTAGTTAGTTTTACTTTAAATAAAGTCAACTTAAAAGATAGATATTCTATAACGAGTTCAATGAGTTAGAAGTTTTATCTATTTATTGATATCAAAATTTATCAAAATTACAAGTAGTGTTCAAATGGAAAAATAATTGTATAACAAATATTGAAAATGATTTCCATCATTGTCTAAACAACATTGCACGCGCCTAATCATATTTGTTAATTCATTTAAAGATTTAGTTTTAAAGTATTTTTCAATTATAAGCACTGCTCCAGAATCTTAAAAGCTTTAATTGTTATTTCTGTAAAATTTGTTATCATTTAATGAATAGAACACTTTTTAAGCACTATTCATATGAAATATTGATAGTTTCATTATTAAATGTCACATTTTATGTGAGAACTTAATCAGATTGTGATTAAGGATTCAAATCATAAGTTCAATAAAAGATAGGACTTTAAAAACAATTGTTAAGCTTTTTTTTAATTATAAGCCGAATCAAGTTTTAAAGTATGCAAAGCAAAGGTCGGTGAAGTGCAGCACAAACTGCCGCGAGTGCGGTAAGATTTGATTACTTTTGCATTGCTCTAATATTTTTGACCATTTTGTATGGCAAAGGAAAAAATTTCATAGTCATCCTATTTAATGATTTTTCAAAAACTATTCTATGCAACCAATTTAATCAGCTTTTCAGCATACACCCACCTTAATATATGCAATTTGAATTTGCATGATAAAACGTTGCATTGTAGATAAAACGTTGCATTGTAGATAAAACGTTGCATTGTAGATAAAATGTAAAAAGGAGTTGTGACTAAAGTTTGAGCGATTTCAAGCAATAAGCCGTTTACTGTTATCGTTCTTTAGGTTAAGTTTTATAAAGTTTATGATTAATACTGATTTCAGATCTGATTGTAATGAATGGACGGCACAAAACATTCTCTGCTTAGAAGTGACCCGAAGTTAGTGTTGTAAAAAGAAAATTTCTAAGAAAATTTCTAGAGAAAGTTTCTAGAAATTTTCTAGAAATTTTCTCGAGAGATAATTTCTCGTCAAAAATGGAGAAATTTTCTTTTTATGAACCTCCCATAGAACACTATGAACCTCCCATTGAACAATATGAACTTCTTATTGTAACAAAATGAAACAATCATTAAAATTTATATTAATAGTAATTTTCTAATTGATTAACTAATATGCAAATTATTTTACTTATTCACCATAATTATTTGAAAAAGGCTATTTGGCGATTACTTCTTATGTTATTTTTTAAAAAATTAGAAAATTTTCCTATTAATACATATTTTCGAGACGTATAAAGTCTATGAACGATTTTGGATAAAATTAAAGGGATGAACATAAAGAACGTGCATTTCTACAGTAATTATCGATAAATAAATAAAAATTTTTAATAGTGCAATCGAAAGAGAGTAAATAATTACTTGATGCGTGTATTTTTATTTTTCAAAATATTTATTTACCTTGGGGCTACAAGGTTGAAAAGATGAAATTTTCAATTTAAAGTATAGGATAACTACCTTAATTTTGGTTAGACAGTAATAATTTTGGTATCAAAATAAAGCTTTTAAAACGTTATTTTTGAATAATTTTTTTGCGTTATTAAATTATTTGAATTTAATTGCCAATGTGATGATTTTCATATCGTCACTATCAATAAATTTAATTCCTAATATTCAGATATAAAGTTAAAATTATGAAATTTATAGTGACGATTTAAATATCAGCACATATCAGCGCGAATACTTTTTATCTCTTAATACAACTGCTTTACTGCTCCACCTGCCTAGACCTGCCCCACATGCCCCACCTGTCCCACCTGTCCCACCTGTCCCACCTGTCCCACCTGCCCCACATGCCCGTTTAGTAAAGGCCTTAAATTTTGAACAAAGAAAACAATAACGGATTTAAAGGACTGTCTTTTTCTTAATGGAAATGTGGTACCCAATGTGGTTTATATATGTATATAAACATATGCACACAAATGTGACATGTTAATTATGTGCAAGAATGGGGACAATTAGGATCAAAATTTTGTCTATTAGAGCAGGGTATTAGGTATTAGGGCCAAAATTAGAAAAAATTAAGGTCAGCATTAGGGTCAATATTTTTGATAAAATAAGTTAAATGATAAATGAAATGAATGACTTTATTTGCAAAATACAAACATATTCATTACAATTGATCGCTATTAAAGCGAATTACCTAATATTTCTTTATTGTTTCGACTTTCATATGAGACTTATCTGAAACAATTCTTTTAGTCATAGAAAAAGAGCTCAACGTTTACAGAAACTAATGATGCGAATCGTGTTTTAAGCTTAAAATTAAACGTATTTGCATCAGTCATGAACTTTAAAATATCCGGATTATTAATGAGAGAGTTTTGTACTTTGTTGATAGTCTTGTAAGTTCTAATGATACCACACACATGTCTGAATTTTTATAGTTTAGGAGTCTATAAAGAGACATACCATACATACAAACGTAAATAATCTTAAGAATATATAATAAGATATTAGGGCTGTGTAACTTAGGCCGGTTTAAGGGTTGGGGTTAAGGTTGGATTTTGGCTTCGAAACAGAGTTAAAAAAAATTATATCTAGAATTAAATTTTTTATTCTTTAATTTTTAAAACAATTACAACGACTTTTGTTCTGATTAAAACTTATATAAAAGTTACAAATTAATGATTCTTATTATAAAATACAAGACTTGATTAATATATAAATAAAATTGGAGTAAAACTTAATTCTATAAAGCAATTCAAACTTTATTATTTATTACAAAACAAAGCAATAAATAATTTAGTTTTAGGATTTTAACAAAATATTATAAAGTACTTAAGAGTTAGTTTCTTTTATAAGTTCTTACAATTTAATTGTTATTTTTAAAATTATTTAATTTAAGTTTTTGGTTCAGAAATATTGCCAAATGATATACATATATATACAATCCCTTTAAAAGAAAGCATTCAATTTTTAATAAATAAATTAATTTAATTGTTAATAAATTATAAGAAAATAGTATTACTTGTAATCCATTCATAACAATAAATACATATGAAAAATATGAAAAATAAGACCCAAATTGTTCGATATATAGTATGAATAAAAGCCAAGTGAAGCCCAAATTACATACAATTAATGTGAAACTAAATACTTGTTTTCTCTTTGATCCAGAATTAGTGTTTTTATCATTTATTTTATTATTTAAATGACTTTTTCTCAGAAAAATGCAGAAAAATATTGCGTTAATAAAAATCATAGAAAGTGCCGGACCTTTGGATAGTAATTAAGTTATAAAAAGTTAAGAAAAATTTTAATAAAAATACCTATAATTATCCAAATGTTATTTGAATATCTTTTCGATGATATCCAACAGCTATTAATTAAAATTAATGAAATGATTTAACTTTTTATATAACTTAAACTCACAAATAATCTCCAATGAGAACTTCGAGAAATACATTTTCTTTAAACCAAATAATAGTGAAAGCGATAACACATATAATAACAGGTATTCCGTAACCGATTGTGAAAATTAAGTATTTCTTTAAATACTTCGAAAAGACATTTACGCTTAGATACAAATGAAATCCTTCCAAAAGCATCCATGAAAAGGATGACAATAAGGCATATAATAATAGAGCCGAATGTGTTTGACATAAGCCCTAAAAACCAGTAAAAATTAGTTATTCTCAAGAGTTATAATAAATGAAGAACACGTGATCGGACTGAGCATAAGCCAAATTATTCTCGTCTCAAGGGATCTTTACGAGCCTGAGTCTCAGGCTTTCGGAAATTCGAGCCTATGCTCAGGCTCTTGTTTTTCTATATAAAAACTCATATTCAAACTCAACATTTTTGAGACTAGAATATCATAATAAGGCTCAGGCTCGGAGTTTTCTAGCCTATGCTTATCATTAGTTATAAAATTATTTAAAAAATCCGTATAATTGACACCTTATTATCCGTTAAATCCATACCAAAGAGTACTAAAAGAAGTGCTACTAATAGACTGAAACATAAATTATAAGTTATTAAATTTTTCATATTAACTACAGTTTCTGTGAATTTGTTGGTTCTCTTCTTTTGTTTAAATATTATTAACAAAATTGTTAATAAAAGACATATAATTGAAATTCCGCAACAAATATAAGTCAATAAAGACTTGAAATATTCATTTCCTTCTCTTCCACTTAAATCCATAATCGCAGCGAAATTTGTTAAATGATTGCATTCACAGACAGAATATTCTGTGTTTGAAACTTGAAATACAAGTTCGCATCCATTCGATGACCACTTGTTTGTTATGAAATCCCAAAAAACACAAATCATTTTATCCCCAAATTGTAATCTATTTTTATGCTCTAAACTAAAAATAAGCATTAATTTTAAAATAAATAACTTTTTTAAACATTAAATACTATGCATCAGAAAAAGAGTAGTTTTCACCTCATCCTAACTTTCATCCCATTATTTAATTCGATAGTTTTGTTAGCATTTGTTATACTGAAAGCGATTATTTCAGTATTGATTTGTTGTTCATCTTTAATGCCATTCAATAAGTATTTTTCTAAACTATAAATAAGTTCTCCGACAGCAGAATCATTGCAAGCATTGTTTGGTTCTATATCTATATCTTTAGGAATTATAATCGAAGAACCCTTTGCTTCAAAAATAATTTCATGACTAAAATTCGTGTGAAATGTCTTCACAATTATATTATTAGTAGAAATAACTTCTAATTCATTAGTAATGTTTTGATTACAGCTCAAAGTGAAAGAAGTGATTTGAATGTAAAGCAATATTTCTGATGCCATTTCTGTCTTTTCATCATTTGTTGAGTTATTCCACGCATTCTTTTGATTAATTAAATTACTCAATAGATTCACAAAATTTATGGTTAAATTGCGAGCTATACTAAAGTCTATTTCATTGTTATGCAAATCTATATAAGTTTGTAATTGTTTTATTATATAAATCGAAACATTTAACTCTTGACTAGTGTTAAGTGAATTGCTATAATCAGTATTTTTAACCATTATTTCAATTATTTCAATGACTTCAATAATACCAGTAATATTTTGTATATCATCGACAATAGACTCTAACCAGCATTCACTCAAATCAGGTCCATTGCTATCAAAGCTTCCGTTTTGAACACAAAGCCATTTTGCGAATCCACTTCCATAATTGCATTTTCCTAATGAAATCTCTCCTTCACTGACTTGTGGCCAATGAGTTATACCATATTCACCGTCATATTCTCCTTCAGAATTACAATTTTCAGATATACTTTCTATTGTAGTGGTTTCGGGAATAGGAGTTGTTGTATCGGAAGAGATTTCTTCAATTTTACAAAGGAAAGTTTATTAAATATATATAAATACAGATTACATATGTAGTTTTGTAAAAATAGAATTGAGTATTTAACACTTGAAAATAAAATTGTTTATCATTTTTTCTTGTAATTACTATATAAATGGGGTATTTGTGTTATTTTAGACAAGAATCAAATTGATTTAGATGTTCTTTTTTAATAAACGTTAATTGCTTTTTAATGTTATTATTGAAGGCATACAGTCGTTACAAAAATCTTGTTACAGGTTTTTGGCTATAACTTCTTAAATACTTATTATGCTAAACAATAAAATTGATTTTGGAGTCCTATGTATTACAGTATTTTTCGACTCATTTTCATTTGTAATCAAAACTATTTCACTGCGCGCTGACTATGGCATTAGAACATGAAAACTATTTCACTTCTAAAACTTGTTATTTCATTCCATTATTGCATTTTTGTTGATTTTTCAAAACAAAACATTTTAAGCCATTCTTTTGAGTCTAATATGACTTACATTACTTACAAGATGTGTAAGATATTTGTTGTTTTTTGAACCAATTGCTAACTAATAGTTGAGTTAAGTCTAAACGCTTTTCCTATTATTAATTTAAAACTTAAAGACAAGTTATAAGCAATGAAATGCGTAAACTAATAATAGAGAGTAAATAGTGGTGAATGTCCTGCTCTTGTCGCCGATGTCTTCATAGTAAGGCCAATACTGTGACCAAAACTATTTTTCATTAATACAGTAAATACGATTTATATTATTCTAAAACTTATTAACTATTAAATTAACAAAAATGCAATAATAGAATAAAATAACAAGTTTTAGAAGTGAAATAGTTTTCATGTTCTAATGCCATAGTTAGCGCTCAATGAAATAGTTTTGATTATAAATGAAAATGAGTCGAAAAATACTGTAATACATAGATCTCAAAAATCAATTTTATTCTTTAGCATAATCACATCCTCTAATAATTTAATCAAAGTATAAAATTTTTTACTAATCGATATTTTCATTAATATAGTTTGTTATATCTTAAGAATATATATATATATTTTGAATAAAATTAACTGATATGTGAAATTAAATTAATTTATTAAAACACTAATGATTCTATTTCTAAATGCTATAATCCTTTCACTTCATCATATGTTATTTATATAAGAATGCTATGTAAGGTTTATGTTAGTTTATGTCCAAAAATCCGTAGTTTTTAAAAATGTCTATAAATATTGTTATAGATTAGGTATAAAACTTTATGATACGTCATTTTAAAGCTAATTTATACCTATATCACGTGTTTTCAATCAAGTGCTTATATTATCTATAGTTTAGAAGTTGCGAAGTTGTCGCTCACATAAGAGTTAGATGTCTGAAAACATTTTGGCAGATTTGTATAAGAAACTAAATATAGAGAAAAAATCTTAGCACAAGATTAAGCCCCCCCCCCAAAGTCCAAATATTCAAACTATTCAATGATTATGAATTTTTTAAATAAAAAAGTTTAATAAAATGGTTAGATAGCTTAAATAAATTCAAATCCAGTTATAAAATAAGATTAGCAATTGAAAATATACCAATTGAAACCTGCCAAAGCCTATGGAGATGCTTCAATACAAAAGTTAGTATTCCGGGGGATATATCTATAATATATTCCGAAACCTTATTAAATGTATTATAAAATCACAAAATTTGATTCAAAAATATTTTGTAATCAAAAGTTATGATCAAATAAAATAAACTATGGATTTTTGGACATAAACCCTTATTAGTTTTCGGGTATTTTTGGTCGAAAGTAAAATTTGATACAAATCACTTCATATCATTTCATCATAATCTTAAAATTACTGAAGTTAAAAAACTTCAATTTTTATTTATTTAACTAAACTATCAGTAAAACCCATAAGTCTTTGCGTTTTTTGTGACCGGAAAAAGTAACAATATTTGCGAACAGTTCTTATTGTTTACA